>CM035421.1:16165596-16170596 GCA_020310875.1 Ceratopteris richardii
ACTCAGAGGTGTAGGCTAGGTAGTAGCTCTCACACACTCACAAATTTGCTTGGATTAGCCTCGGGAAGAGTGTAACAAGACCCGCGACTTTTACATTGACTTTTATAGGAGTTTTTGAGTGAATTTGAATTTGAATTCAAATTAAAGCTCCCTTGATTCTCTCCACTAGACTTAGGGAGATATTCCCTCAACTAGATCATCTACTTTTTCCACGACTCTAGTCTAGTAGGTGTGATTACATTGTTGATAAAGTCACATAGACTTTTTACATGAGATAAAAAGTAAGAATCAATAAGACTAGGTTCATATGGTTATTGATTCTTGTGAATGTATCATCCAAGGGTCCAATCTTTTAATCTTCCAAGGTTCCAATAGTCCAGGCTTTATGTTGAGTCTTCAAGGCACACAACAAAGCCAAGTGTTAAGGCTTGTTTGCACCAACAGCTCCCCCTCAAGCCAAACACTTGCTTGAGTCTTCAATGATATCCTGCAATCCAATCATGGATTTAAACCTGCATAGCTTGCTTCCATCCAAAGCTTTTGTAAGCAAATCTGCACATTGAATATTAGTGGACACATATGATAACTGGATTTCCTTGCTAAGTAATTTCTCCCTCACATAGTGGTAATGAACCTCTATGTGTTTTGTCCTAGCATGATACACAGGATTAGCTGCCAAGTGAAGTGAACTTGTGTTATCACCAAATATGATAGGTGGTCTAGTGTATAGGCCCAATTCTGAATAGAGTAACTTCAACCATATTGCTTCTTGAGTAGCATTGGCTAGCCCTCTGTATTCTGCCTCAGTAGATGATAGAGCCACTGTGGGTTGTTTCTTGGATGACCAAGAAATTGGTTTATCACCTGCAAAGCATATGTAACCAGATGTACTTCTCCTGTCATCCTTGCAACCTGCCCAATCTGCATCTGAGTATACCTTGATGTCAATGTCTGATGAATATGGATAATACAAACCATGATTTTGTGTTCCCTTTAGGTACTTTATTATCTTCTTGGTTGCCTCCAAATGTGGTACTCTTGGCTTATGCATAAATTGGCTAAGTACACTAACACCATATGAGATATCAATCCTAGTTAAGGTAGCATAATTGAGACTACCTACCAAACTTTGGTAACCTGTAATATCCTTGAGTTCTTCTCCTTCATGTGCACTGAGTTTGTGGTTGACCTCCATAGGAATGTTTGAGACTTTAGCTTCCTGCAAATTAAACTTCTTGACCATGTCCTGAATGTACTTCTTCTGAGTAATGAATATACCTGAATTTGTGTAGACCAATTCAAGCCCTAGGAAGTACTTCAATAATCCAAGATCATTGATCTTGAATTCCTTCATCATTTGACCTTTGATGTGTCTAATTCCTTGAACATCATTTCCTGTAATAATGATGTCATCAACATAGACACACAAGTATATTACCTCTGAATTGTTCTTCTTTATAAACAATGAAGTATCTGCTTTACTCATCACAAATCCTTGATCCAAGAGATAGGTTGTCAACCTATAGTTCCATGCTCTAGGTGCCTGCTTCAATCCATACAGAGCTTTCTTCAATTTGCAAACATGATTTACCTTATTGGGATCCTCATAGCCAGGTGGTTGTGACATGTAGACCTCTTCAGATATCCATCCATTCAAGAATGCATTCTTTACATCCAATTGGTACATGTTCCAATTCTTGGATGCAGCTACACTCACCATAATTCTGATAGTTGGCATCTTGGCCACAGGAGAGAAAGTCTCCTCATAATCAATGCCTTGGGTTTGTGCAAAACCCTTGGCTACCAACCTAGCTTTGTACCTGCTTATTGTACCATCTGAGTTTCTCTTGAGTTTGTAGATCCATCTGGATCCTATAACTTTCATGGAGTCCTTCTTGGGTACCAAGTCCCAAGTATCACTCTCCTTGAGAGCCTCCATTTCTTCATCCATTGCTTCCTTCCATTCTGGTTTAGTAATTGCTTCTTCATATGTACCTGGTTCTTCATTCAAGATATCCTTTGCAAGATATACAGAGTGCTTGGTTACAAGTGAAGTATCATACCCATACCTAATTGGTTTCTTCTTCTCTCTTGAAGATCTTCTCATAGCTTGAGTTGAGGATTCTGGATTGTCTTCAAGTTGCTTCATCTTCATCTTCCCTTTGGATTTCCAAGCTTTGAATTCTTCAATGTTGATGGTGTCTTCATCATCTGAGCTTGTGTCCTCATTCTGAGTTGGTTCTTGCCTGACAAGCTTTGGAAAGTCTTCTTCCATATCATAAGGTAGGTTAACTTTCCTGCACTCATTTTCATACCATGAATCATTTTCATCAAAGATGACATCTCTGCTTACCTTGAAGCCTTTGTTTAAGGGGTTATAAAACCTGTATCCTTTTTGATTCAAATCATAACCAATAAAGATACACTTTTCAGCCTTAGGGTCTAGCTTTCCCCTTACCTGTGAGGGAATATGCACATATGCAACACACCCAAAGATCTTGCAATGATCTAGAGATGGTCTCTTACCATGCCAAGCCTCATAGGGTGTCATTCCATCAAGTGTCTTTGATGGCAACCTGTTGATTAAGTATGTGGCAGTAGATACACTCTCTGCCCAAAGATAATTTGGTAGTTTTTTCTCATTAAGCATAGACCTAGCTGTCTCCACAATGAGTCTATTCCTTCTTTCAGCTACCCCATTTTGTTCATGTGAGTACCTTGTGGTAATCTCCCTCTTGATGCCTCTTTCCTGCAAGAATTCTTCAAAGTCATTGGAGAAGTATTCTCCACCACCATCAGACCTTAGCCTCTTCAAATGTCTACCTGTTTGATTCTCAACTAATGCAAGATACCTTTTGAAACAATTAAATACTTCATCTTTATGTTTCATGAAGTACAAAACAGTCCATCTGCTATAATCATCTATAAAAGATACATAGTACCTTGATCCAGATATGGATGGCTCCTTGCTTGGTCCCCAAACATCTGTATGCACCAATTCCAAGTAGTCTTCATGCATAAAACCCTTTTTTGTATATGGCAATCTGTGTGACTTACCAAACTGACAAGCCCCACATTTGTATATCATGTGTTGCTTGGATACATTAGGTATCCCAAGCACACATTGATCCCTACTCATTTGCTTTATGGTCCTTTCTCCAATGTGACCTAATCTCTTGTGCCACATCTCCAATTCTGATAGGGTTTGGTCCTTGTAATTGTACAATGCAATATTCTTAGTATCCTCAAGTTCAAAGGTAAATAGTCTACCTGATTTCTCTCCCTTGGCTATCCTTCTGAATCCATGTCTTGGATCCTCCACATATGCACCATGTTGAGTGAACCTGACCTGTAGACCTTTTTCAACAATCTGACCTACACTCATCAAATTCTTGGTGATTGTTGGAACATACAATACTCTGCTTAGCAAATTCTGATTACCATCACTTGTTTTGACATTACCTACTTTAACCACTGAATGTTTAGTGTCATCACCTGTCTGCACTTGGTGCTTGCCTTTAGGTTCTTCCAAATCAGAGAGTAAGGCAACATTCCCAGCTACATGGTTAGAGCAACCTGAGTCAATATAGAACAAATGATCATCATTGATACCTGATTTAGATGTCATGTTCATAATCAACAAGGAATCATCTTGATCCTCTGCATAATTGTTGTAATCCTTTCTGTTCCTGTATCCTCCTTGATAATTGCCATTGTGATTGTAGCTATTGTTGTAGTTATTGTTGTAATTATTGTTGTAACCATGGTAGCCTTGAGATTGATTGAATCTGCCTCTTCCCTGAGAGTATCCTCCTCTTTGGTGACCTCTTCCTCTTTGATTCTTGTAGTTCTTGTAGCATTCATCTGTAGTATGGTTAGACAAGCCACAAATATTGCTGGAGATTGATTATAGGGTCTCCCCCTACCTGACTTACCTCCTCTGCCCCTACCTCTAGATGATCTACCTCTCCCTGCATAGTTTGCTTGGGAGGTGGATCCTTCTTCATCAACTTTTTTACTTTTACCCTTGTCTTTAGACTTCTTTTCTGTATATAGGGCAGAGGGATTGTTACCTTTTGATTGCTCTCCATTCTTTGTGATCTTTGCTTCATGTGTGAATAGTTGTCCAATCAAAGTTGTTAGATCAGGTGCTTGGATGTCCATGTACAAGTCCATTGCAGTGGTAAAGCTCTCCCACTTGTCATCTGCCTTTAGTCCATTGATCACTTGTCTGACTATTTGCTCTTCTTCAATTTCTTCTCCAACACTTGCAAGTTGATCTGCAATGTCTTTGACTTTGGTGACAAAATCTGAGACACATTGTTTTGATTGCTTCCTTAGAGTTGTAAACTCAATCCATAGCTGATTCTTTCTGGCTCTTGTGCTTGATGAAAAATATGTTGACAAGGTTTCCCAAGTCTCTTGGGAAGTCTTACAGTTCCTAACATGAGGTAGAAGGAAATTAGAGATAGAGTTTAGAAGGTATGACCTTGCCAAAGCATCTTTAGCACACCATTGATTTAGTCTCTCATGCTCATCCTTTGTAGGTAGGCCTCTGGTTTTGAATGAGGGCAACTCCTCATCTCCTGATATGTATCCATACAAGCTTCTCCCTTGTAGATAAGTCTTCATTCTTAATGACCATGCCTGGTAGTTATTCCTATCCAATTTGTCAATGAAGGAAGGGAAACCATCACCCATGATTACCTTGAAAGCTCTGATACCACTGTTGGAAGTGATGGCTGGGTACAATCAGAAGATCAAGTTGGTGCTGCTATACCTGCTTCACACCTGCCCTCTTTTCTCTTCAGATATGATTAGGAGACTCCTTGAGCTTCCAAATGACACTAAGAAACTATATATGTGCTTTACAAAATGATTGAGTAATGATCAAATCAAAACAGATGATTTTGAACCTTCACAACTCCAAAAACTTTCTATTCCTGTAATGATACCTGCTCAGTCATAAGCTCAGTGTGACCAGCACACTTGCAATTGGT
>CM035421.1:16173096-16180596 GCA_020310875.1 Ceratopteris richardii
TACATCGGCGGTAGACTCAACACCTCCTGCAAGAGGGCTACCCAAGTGGTGGTGGTATGCTGATGCTCCATCATGTGATTGTGTGCTATCTTGATGCGAGGGATGTCCTCATGATGAAGTCGTGGTCGTCGGTACCTAGCCATAGGTGGTTTTCGTCGCACTCTTTGTGCCACTGGTTGCTCGAGGATGAGCCCTATGCCTCTGGGAGGTTGGTGGGTCTGATATGGCTCAAGTCGTGAAAAGAATTGAGTAATAGTCTGTTGGAGACCTGTCTGTGCCCTGCATGTGCATTGTAGGATTGGCTCTCGTCTCTCATACGCTGTCGTGATATAGTGATCCACCCTCTGTTGGTCTCCTATGGTCATGCACAATTAGAGTGGCTCCTCTATCTAGAACTATGCTCGTAGGTCCAAGTATGTTGGACATCTCGTAATCAAGTGCTCCTAGGTGGGATGGTGTAGTGGAAGGGGAGATGAGAGTGTGAGCATGATAAAAGTGTGATCAGCTCCGAGTGGACATCTACTAATACCAAGTGAAGTGATGAGCGATGCCCCAGACAGGGTACCTAAGATGTAGTCTACTGTGCTCTCGTCGCCTCCATGCGAAAAGCATGTCAATCCACCCGATCCTGGACATTTGTGCATCCCATTGTAAATAATGAGATGGTGTCGACTGCCAAGCTCGAGTAGGTGTCTGTCGTAGCCTGTGGTGTCTTGGCCCATGTCTACAGATATTCATTCGGCTGGTCCCTGTCTCCTCTGGTCCTAAGCTCTACATGATCAATGACGGCTCCATATCATATGAGTCACACTAGCGTGACTGTGTGCGTCCATTGAAGTCCCCCCCATAAGGAAGACCTCACCCAGAGTGCTATAGTGTGGTATCTCCTCTGAGAGTGCAATGTAGGATGAGTCACTATCTTTGGGTGGCTCCTCTCGGTCATGTCCGGAGTAGCAGGATCCTCATGGTGAGAAGTAGCAAATGTCTATGAAGATCCAACTCTCTACTGCTATCTCCAAGCATACCCATGTGTATCATGCCTCCTCGTCTCTACTGGTGATGTGGATCCTACTTTGTAGCTCATGTCTAAATATGATGGCGACACCTCTTGATCCTCACTCTGTACTCTATCGCATCATGGTCGTGAATGTGGATACCCACTAGAAGCTTGCTATATGAGGGAGCCCTCTCTCTAGGCTCTCGTGCATCTCGATGATGGAAGCAAAGTCATGTGTCTCCAAGATCTCCTCAAGTCCGTCTGGTCATGTCCAAAGTGCTCGTTGCAGTTCCATACTGCTTCTTTGAGTGGTGCTTGTCTCATAGGCCGCATGGCCCTATTTGATAGGGCATCCATTTGTGAAGACCTTACCATCACGGTAAAAGGCCTCCCTCCCTCTCGACGTGCGTGGAGTGTTTGTGGCATGCAAGTGCATCGGTGTGCTACCTGCATCCTCATGAGGTCCGCGTCCATGTAAAGGACGCTTGCGGGTAGTCCATATAGTGCTCATCGACGTCTAAAGAAGGCGGTCCATGTCTCCTCGGAGCTTATGTGAAGGATGAGTGCTCGCGAACGGGATGTATCCCTCCCCGCCCTCCATGCGCCTATGAAAGGCATGGTCTCGTATCCAAGTTGACGGTAGATGTCGGTGGCGTCTCCCTCTGGTGATGTTCCCTTTAGAAGTCCTGTAATTCGAATGTAGAGTCTTCAGATGTGGCGAAGTCTTTCCTCCTTGAGTGTATTTTGAACTCCTGTGAGCTCTTCCTTCATGTCTTCATGGACTTCCCTCTTAATTCTTTTATGGACTACTTCTACCTAGGACTCGGGTGGATTCTACCTCTCTTTTTATTTCCTTCTTTACTTCTTCTTTCAGTGTCTCTACGTTGGAGATCTCCCCCTCTTCATTGAGTGTCTTTACTTGTTCGTTGAGTCTTTTGAATTTATCCATCATTTTTTGTTCTTCAGCATTTAGTTGTTCTTTGAGTCCTTTTAATTTCTCCATCATTTTTTGTATCTCCATGTTGAGGGTGCGGTCCGCTTCTTTTTTGGCCTTTTTGATGGCTTTAGAGAGAAGTTCTTCCACTCCCCTCCGGTCCATGGGAGCCATACCGGTTCAAAGAGAGAGGAAGAGAGAGAGAGAGAGGAAGATAGAGAGAGAGGGGGAGAGAGAGAGAGGGGGAGAGAGAGAGAGAGAGAGAGAGAGAGAGAGAGAGAGAGAGAGAGAGAGAGAGAGAGAGAGGGTTTCGGGTTAGGATTAAAATCTAGGGTTTCGTTTTAAGGCTCAGGTTAGGAATGGGGGGAGAGAGAAGTGCTAGCCAATCTTGCAAGTGCCGCATAGCCTCGTGTCAATCTATCTCTCGTTGCCTATGCCATGGAGAATACCGCTGTGCTGCCCGAGAAGGTGATACCTAAGTAGACATAAGAGTCCACTACTTCTATCTGTTCTCCTGCTGCGGTGAAAGAGGCACGATGGCGTACTTTCGTGGAGGTATGGAAGATCATGACCTTGGTCTTGCCAAGGTTCACTATGAGTCCTCTCTCCATGCAGAAGGTATCGAGCACCTGTAAATGTGACTGTAGCCCCTCTTGTGACTCTGAAAGCAGGAGAAGGTCATTAGCATATAATAGGATGTGTACTAGCGTACCTCCGAGGTCTCCTCCTAGCCCTCTACTTGTTGTATATACTCCGTGATCTCATCGATGTAGAGACCAAAGAGAGTGGGTGAGAGAGGGCAACCTTGTTTCACACCAATGGTGCTAACAAGGGTGTCTGATAGGCCGCCGGGGCAATGCACCCTACCTATGACTCGTGCATACAAAGCATGGATGACCCATAGCATGTCTGATGGTAGTTGTAACTCCTGGAGTCTCTGTAGTAGTCTCTCTGGAGGGACCATGTCGAAGGCTTTGCGGAAATCCACAAAGAAATAGTATAGTCTCCGCTTTCTCGCCTTCGTGCTCTCAATCAAGCAACAAAGTACGAAGATATGGTCGATAGTGGAGAGAGTGAGACGGAAGCCTACGTGGCTGGGTGCTCTGATCCCGGCTACCTCAGCGTGTGTACTGAGTTCTGCCTCTAGTACTGGCCCATAGATCTTGGCGAGGATGTGGCCTATCATAATAGTCATGTAGTTCCCTGGGTCCATCATATCGTCGAACTTATGGATAGGTGCAATGGTATGCATAGTCCACGAGTCAGGTAATCCCTCAACCAAAGCACGGTTGAAGAGATGGGCAATCAAGTGGGAAACTGCATGGACTGCGTATATAAAGTGCTCTCCCTGTAGTCGTGTGTGGTCTGTTGAATGGCCATGTTGTAGCCTATGGATGGCTTGTCACATCATGCCTACTGTGAATAGGGTGGACATCACAGGACGCGGTGTGCGAGGGATCGGTAATGGCGGCTATCTTGGGATATCATATAACCTGTAGGCATAGGTGTGCCAAGTTTGAGGATCTGCTATGGGTGTAGGTGGGCGTGGCTCATGTAGGGCCCTCCATGCGATGGCGCAATCCCTACTCATGAGAAGGTCAAACAACTATGCCTCCTGTCGCTCCTCGAAAAAGCTTGCCGCTTCTGGCGTGTGAGGGCTCATATCTGTCGTCGTGCCTCCCTCTGTGTGATGGATTCCAAAATATTCTGTGCTCTGAGTTGTTGGTATAGTCAGCTACACTCCTCATCGTACCATCTATTCTGGGGTGTATGCCCTAGTCGTGTCGGATGTGCGGTGCTGTGGGTGGTGTATGGGAAGCTGAGGGTAGCGGATGTGTGGAGGATCGAGGAGAAGTGGGCGGTGAGGGTATCCAATGGGGCGGAGGGATCAAGGGAGTAGATGTGCTCTCGAACATGTGAGCTATAGATATGTGCTAGCTCATGTCTAAAGTGAATGGTGGTATGGACATATGGCTGTATGGTGGCGGGGTGGGATATGCATGGTGAGCCGCATATGGATATGGCGAGATATGCCTGATCAGCTTTAATTGGTGTGCGTGGGATGGTGAATGTGGTGATGAGATGTGTCGCCTCTGGGGGTCCGATAACATAGTCTACCACACTGCCTCCATGCAGTGTCGTGGGTGGAATGCAAGTGAGACCACCCGAGGTGGGCCAGGTTGCCATACCATTATATATAATGAGACGGTGTGCTGCTCCCATCTGGAGTAGGTGTCGGCCGTATGAGGTGGGTGTGGTAGTTTCAACTGAGGCTCTGAGTGTAGACCTATCGTCGGTGCGAAGCATCTCAGGGTCATCAAAGTCGTAGACATCACACTGGTGGCTCTGAGTATGGGCGTTGAAGTCTCCTACAAGGAAGACTTCGCCCATCCTAGTGTACTCCATGATACTGTCACTGAGGCAGTCATATGGCGATGTGGTGTTGATGGAGAGTGTTAATCTCCAAAAGAACAAGTTACTCTTGTAATTAGAGCACCTCTATAACAAGAGTAACTCAAACCTTTACCAATTTTAGAGGATCAATGATCAATTATGAAGATTTTGAAAAATCTGTGAAGGAGATGACTACACAGAAAGTCTGCTGCACATATCCCTCTCATTACCTTATCAATTGTGTAAAGTTTTTGATGAAACTTTGCGCAAGATGTGGCCTATAGTTTGCGCACCTCCAAGTTGAATCACTCCAAAAGATTCAGTATATCTTGAGAAATGATCTCAACAAGTTACCTATGTTTAAAAGTGCTCTTCTGAGAAGTCGATTTAGACACCTATAACTTTAAACACTTGGTTCTCTCAATCTAGAACTCAGTTATGAAAATGCGTTTAGCCACAGATAGCTTACCTTCCAACTTAAAGATTGAGCGCTTGCTTGTTCAAAACTTTACACTGTGGAAGGAGAACTGACCAAAACATTAACATCGAATTTTGCGCCTATTTCAAGAACCAGTGAACACTTCTTCACATATGAATGTTCCTACACATAATTCTCACAGCCTGTTTACAATTAGGCTCTCAAAATTTAACCATAGACTCATTAACTATGGACTTAGACATCTACAAAAGGATTCTTGAAATGATCAAGCACAGAAGGAGAATGCTCAGAAACATCGGGCGCAATTTTTCTTCCATTCCTGAAGAAATTTTCAACTGAGTGATGAGAGAGATTCTACTCATTTCTAAACATGTCTAATGACATCTAATTCTCCTCTATTCTTGTTCTCACATAATCTCTCCTCTTGCCCCGACAATTTTCATAGTATATATAGGCAAATATTTACAAGCTCATGACTATACAAAAGTATAAGTGAACTATTTCTGAATTAATGTACATAAGTGTACATCTCTTTCAACTTGGGAACATGCACTTCCTCCATGCTTCATAACTTGAACTTTCCTTCAGTCCTTGACTTCCAAACCTTCATTAAACTTCAATTGTTGATTGCCCTGCACCAACAACTCCCCCTCGATCATCAATTGAGGTTTTCTCTATCTTCTTTATACCTGCCATGTCTTTGAATCTCTGTAGCTTTAATCCATCCAAGCTTTTGGTTAGCATATCAGCTATCTGATCTTTTGTTGAAGTATGTATGACTTCAATCTCTTTATCCATCACCTTCTCTCTTAGGAAATGGTGCTGAATCTCGATGTGTTTAGTCCTGGCATGAAACACAGGGTTAGCAGCTAAATACAATGAACTCATGTTATCTCCATGAATAGTAGGTGTACTCTGAATGATGTCAAAACTCTTCATTAGAGTCTTAAGCCATATCACTTCCTTTGCAGCTTCAACCATCCCTTTGTACTCTGCTTCTGTAGATGATAAAGCAATTGTGTGTTGCTTCTTTGAACACCAAGAAATTAACTTCTCTCCCACATAACACAAGTATCCATAAGTTGATCTCCTATCATCAGGATTACCTACCCAATCTGCATCACTATATATCGTGATGTTTGTATCTGATGTAAAACCATAATACAAACCTTCTTTGAGTGTACCCTTAATGTACCTCAACACTCTTTGACTTGCAATCCAATGTTCTTTCCTAGGGCAATGCATGAATTGAGACAAAACTCCAACTGCATATGACAAGTCAGTCCTAGTTAATGTAGCATAGATCAGACTACCAACCAAACTCTGATATAGTTTCATGTCCTTGAACTCTTCACCTCCATATCTGCTCAATTTATGATTCACCTCCATTGGAGTAGGTGCTACCTTGCAATCATTCATCTTAAACTTGATTAACAAGTTTCTCAAATATATTTCTTGAGTCACATACACTCCATGTTGAGTGTATGAAATCTCCATGCCCAAGAAATATGACAAGTCTCCCAAATCACTGATTTTGAACTCTTTCTCCATTTGCTTCTTTAGGCTTTCAATGATTTTCTCATCTGTACCTCTAAGAATTATATCATCAACATATATGCACATGTATATGAACCCATAATCACTTGCTTTGACAAGCAAGCTACTATCTGCTTTAGATACTTGAAATCCAAGTTCCTTCAAGAACTTCACAAGTCTATAATTCCATGCCCTTGGGGCCTACTTCAAACCATACAAAGCTCTCTTGAGCTTGCACACATGATCTGGATACCTTCCATCTCTGAATCCTTGTGGTTGCTCCATGAAAACATCATCTGAAATATAACCATTTAGAAAAGCATTCTTCACATCTAATTGATATAATTTCCAACTTTTACATACAGCAATAGCTATGAGTGTCCTGATGGTTGTCATCTTTGCCACAAGACTATACGTCTCATCATAATCTATACAATAAGTCTGAGCAAAACCCTTCACAACAAGTCTAGCTTTATATCTAGACACACTTCCATCTGCATACCTCTTTGTCTTGTAGACCCACTTGCATCCAATGATCTTCTGGCTATTTGGTTTAGGAACCAACTCCCATGTCCGACTCTCCATCAATGCATCATATTCTTCCTGCATAGCTTTCTCCCAATTTTCCTTACCTTTTGCCTCTTCATATGTAGAAGGATCTTCATCTGCCTTTATCATATAAGCATAATCTTTTGTAGCCAAAAAGAAGTGTCATAGCTATACCTTGTAGGTTGCCACTTGTGTCTTGATGACCTTCTGAGTTCTCCACTCCTTGAGGTTTCTGGTTCATCACACTCAGGATCAAATCTTGGCATTTCTTCAACTTCAACCTGTACTTCATTATTCTCCTCTTCATCAAATATCTGAACCTTTGATTTACCTTTCTTTTGATTCACAACTTCTTCATCACCTGCATTAATATTGATTGTACCTGCATACCAAGTACGTTGCTCATCTAATGTAACATCCTTTGATACAAGGAATTGTTTTGTGGATGGACTCCACAACCTATATCCCATCTGCTTATCATCATAACCAATGAATACATACTTTTCAGCTTTAAGTTCCAATTTGTGCCTTAATTGTGATGGCACATATGCATATGGCAAACATCCAAATATTTTGCAATGGTCTAATGTAGGTCTCTTACCCCACCATGCCTCATATGGTGTCATACCCTACAAAGCTTTACATGGCAAC
>CM035421.1:16185596-16190596 GCA_020310875.1 Ceratopteris richardii
CTCTCGACGGGTGTGGAGTGTTTGTGGCATACAAGTGCATCGGTGTGCTACCTGCATCCTCATGAGGTCCTCGTCCATGTAAAGGGCGCCTGTGGGTAGTCCATATAGTGCTCATCGACGTCTAAAGAAGGCGGTCCATGTCTCCTCGGAGCTTATGTGAAGGATGAGTGCTCGCGAACAGGATGTATCCCTTCCCGCCCTCCATGCGCCTATGAAAGGCATGATCTCGTATCCAAGTAGACGGTAGATGTCGGTGGCATCTCCCTCTAGTGATGTTCCCTTTGGAAGGCCTGTAATTCGAATGTGGAGTCTTCAGATGTGGCGAAGGCTTTCCTCCTTGAGTGTATTTTGAACTCGTGTGAGCTCTTCCTTCTTCATGTCTTCATGGACTTCCCTCTTAATCCTTTTATGGACTACTTCCACCTAGGACTCGGGTGGATTCTACCTCTGTTTTTGTTTCCTTCTTTATTTCTTCTTTCAGTGTCTCTACGTTGGAGATCTCCCCCTCTTCTTTGAGTGTCTTTACTTGTTCGTTGAGTCTTTTGAATTTATCCATCATTTTTTGTTCTTCAGCATTTAGTTGTTCTTTGAGTCCTTTTAATTTCTCCATCATTTTTTGTATCTCCATGTTGAGGGTGCGGTCCGCTTCTTTTTTGGCCTTTTTGATGGCTTTAGAGAGAAGTTCTTCCACTCCCCTCCGGTCCATGGGAGCCATACCGGTTCAAAGAGAGAGGAAGAGAGAGATAGAGAGGAAGAGAGAGAGAGAGGGAGGGGGAGAGAGAGAGAGAGGGAGGGGAGAGAGAGAGAGAGAGAGAGAGAGAGAGAGAGAGAGAGAGAGAGAGAGAGAGAGAGAGAGAGAGAGAGAGAGAGAGAGAGAGAGAGAGAGAGAGAGAGAGAGAGAGAGAGAGAGGGAGGGTTTCGGGTTAGGATTAAAATCTAGGGTTTTGTTTTAAGGCTCAGGTTAGGATTCGGGGGGAGAGAGAAGTGCTAGCCAATCTTGCAAGTGCCGCATAGCCTCGTGTCAATCTATCTCTCGTTGCCTGTGCCATGGAGAATACCGCTGTGCTGCCCGAGAAGGTGATACCTAAGTAGACATAAGAGTCCACTACCTCTATCTGTTCTCCTGCTACGGTGAAAGAGGCACGATGGCGTACTTTCGTGGAGGTATGGAAGATCATGACCTTGGTCTTGCCAAGGTTCACTATGAGTCCTCTCTCCATGCAGAAGGTATCGAGTGCCTGTAAATGTGATTGTAGCCCCTCTTGTGACTCTGAAAGCAGGACAATGTCATCAGCATATAATAGGATGTGTACTAGCGTACCTCCGAGGTCTTCTCCTAGCCCTCTACTTGTTGTATATACTCCGTGATCTCATCGATGTAGAGACCAAAGAGAGTGGGTGAGAGAGGGCAACCTTGTTTCACACCAATGGTGCTAACAAGGGTGTTTGATAGGCCGTCGTGGCAATGCACCCTACCTATGACTCGTGCATACAAAGCATGGATGACCCATAGCATGTCTGATGGTAGTTGTAACTCCTGGAGTCTCTGTAGTAGTCTCTCTCAAGGGACGATGTCGAAGGCTTTGCGGAAATCCACAAAGCAATAGTATAGTCTCCGCTTTCTCGCCTTCACGCTCTCAATCAAGCAACAAAGTACGAAGATATGGTCGATAGTGGAGAGAGTGAGACGGAAGCCTGCCTAGCTGGGTGCTTTGATCCCAACTACCTCAGCGTGTGTACTGAGTTCTACCTCTAGTACTGGCCCATAGATCTTGGCGAGGATGTGGCCTATCATAATAGTCCTGTAGTTCCTTGGGTCCATCATATCGTCGAACTTATGAATAGGCGCAATGGTATGCATAGTCCACGAGTCAGGTAATCCCTCAACCAAAGCACGGTTGAAGAGATGGGCAATCAAGTGGGAAACTGCGTGGACTGCGTATATAAAGTGCTCGCCTTGTAGTCCTGTGTGGTCTGTTGAATGGCCATGTTGTAGCCTATGGATGGCTTGTCACATCATGCCTACTGTGAATAGGGTGGACATCACAGGACGCGGTGTGGGAGGGATCGGTAATGGCGGCTATCTTGGGATGTCATATAACCTCTAGGCATAGCTGTGCCAAGTTTGAGGATTTGCTATGGGTGTAGGTGGGCGTGGCTCATGTAGGGCCCTCCATGCGATGGCGCAATCCCTACTCATGAGAAGGTCAAACAACTATGCCTCCTGTCGCTCCTCGAAAAAGCTTGCCGCTTCCGGCGTGTGAGGGCTCATATCTATCGTCGTGGCTCCCTCTTTGTGATGGATTCCAAAATATTTTGTGCTCTGAGTTGTTGGTATAGTCAGCTACACTCCTCATCGTACAATCTATTCTGGGGTGTATGCCCTAGCCTTGTCGGATGTGCGGTGCTGTGGGTGGTGTATGGGAAGCTGAGAGTAGCGGATGTGTGGAGGATCGAGGAGAAGTGGGCGGTGAGGGTATCCAATGGGGCAGAGGGATCAAGGGAGTAGATGTGCTCTCGAACATGGGAGCTATAGATATGTGCTAGCTCATGTCTAAAGTGAATGGTGGTATGAACATATGGCTGTATGGTGGCGGGGTGGGATATGCATGGTGAGCCGCATATGGATATGGCGAGATATGCCTGATCAGCTTTAATCGGTGTGCGTGGGATGGTGAATATGGTGATGAGATGTGTCGCCTCTGGGGGTCCGATAGCATAGTCTACCACACTGCCTTTATGCAGTGTCGTGGGTCGAATGCAAGTGAGACCACCCGAGGTGGGCCAAGTTGCCATACCATTATATATAATGAGACGGTGTGCTGCTCCCATCTGGAGTAGGTGTCGGCCGTATGAGGTGTGTGTGGTAGTGTCAACTGAGGCTCTGAGTGTAGACCTGTTGTCGATGGTGCGAAGCATCTTAGGGTCATCAAAGTCGTAGACATGACACTGGTGGCTCTGAGTACGGGCGTTGAAGTCTCCTACAAGGAAGACTTCTCCCATCCCGGTGTACTCCATGATGGTGTCACTGAGGCAGTCATATGGCGATGTGGTGTTGATGGAGAGTGTTAATCTCCAAAAGAACAAGTTACTCTTGTAATTAGAGCACCTCTATAACAAGAGTAACTCAAACCTTTACCAATTTTAGAGGATCAATGATCAATTATGAAGATTTTGAAAAATCTATGAAGGAGATGACTACACAGAAAGTCTGCTGCGCATATCTCTCTCATTACCTTGTCAATTGTGTAAAGTTTTTGATGAAACTTTGCGCAAGGTGTGGCCTATAGTTTGCGCACCTCCACGTTGAATCACTCCAAAAGATTCAATATATCTTGAGAAATGATCTCAACAAGTTACCTATGTCTAAAACTGCTCTTTTGAGAAGTCGATTTAGACACCTATAACTTTAAACACTTGGTTCTCTCAATCTAGAACTCGTTTATGAAAATGCTTTTAGCCACAGATAGCTTACCTTCCAACTTAAAGATTGAGTGCTTGCTTGTTCAAAACTTTAGACTGTGAAAGGAGAACTGACCAAAACATTAACATCAAATTTTGCGCCTATTTCAAGAACCAGTGAACACTTCTTCACATATGAATGTTCCTACACATGATTCTCACAGCCTGTTTACAATTAGGCTCTCAAACTTTAACCATAGACTCATTAACTATGGAATTAGACATCTACAAAAGGATTCTTGAAATGATCAAGCACAGAAGGAGAATGCTCAGAAACATCGGGCGCAATTTTTCTTCCATTCCTGAAGAAATTTTCAACTGAGTGATGAGAGAGATTCTATTCATTTCTAAACATGTCTAATGACATCTAATTCTCCTCTATTCTTGTTCTCACATAATCTCTCCTCTTGCCCCGATAATTTTCATAGTATAGATAGGCAAATATTTACAAGCTCATGACTATACAAAAGTATAAGTGAACTATTTCTGAATTAATGTACATATGTGTACATCTCTTTCAACTTGTGAACATGCACTTCCTCCATGCTTCATAACTTGAACTTTCCTTCAGTCCTTAACTTCCAAACCTTCATTAAACTTCAATTGTTGATTGCCCTGCACCAACAGCTCCCCCTCAATCATCAATTGAGGTTTTTTCTATCTTCTTTATACCTGCCATGTCTTTGAATCTCTGTAGCTTTGGTCGATCCAAGCTTTTGGTTAGCATATCATCTATCTGATCTTTTGTTGAAGTATGTATGACTTCAATCTCTTTATCCATCACCTTCTCTCTTAGGAAATGGTACTGAATCTTGATGTGTTTAGTCATGGCATGAAACACAGGGTTAGCAGCTAAATACAATGAGTGGTATGACCTCCTTCTCAAGCTTTCACCTTTTGAACCTTCTGATGTTGAATTCTTTGCACCTGCAGTAGTCAGGGTCCTCCTTCCTTCAATTCTGATGCTTCGTGCTCTGATACCACTGATGGAGAGTGTTAATCTCCAAAAGAACAAGTTACTCTTGTAATTAGAGCACCTCTATAACAACAGTAACTTAAACCTTTACCATTTTTAGAGGATCATTGATCAATTATGAAGATTTTGAAAAATCTGTGAAGGAGATGACTACACAGAAAGTCTGTTGCACATATCTCTCTCATTACCTTATCAATTGTGTAAAGTTTTTGATGAAACTTTGCACAAGGTGTTGCCTATAGTTTTTGCACCTTCTCCAAGTTGAATCGCTCCAAAAGATTCAGTATATCTTGAGAAATGATCTCAACAAGTTACCTATGTCTAAAACTACTCTTCTGAGAAGTCGATTTAGACACCTATAACTTTAAACACTTGGTTCTCTTAATCTAGAACCCATTTATGAAAATGCTTTTAGCCACAGATAGCTTACCTTCCAACTTAAAGATTGAGTGCTTTCTCAAAACTTTACACTGTGGAAGGAGAAGTGACCAAAACATTAACATCGAATTTTGCTCCTGTTTCAAGAACCAATGAACACTTCTTCACATATGAATGTTCCTTC
>CM035421.1:17998096-18163096 GCA_020310875.1 Ceratopteris richardii
CGCCACAACTTCTCTTAGCTTGCGCACACACTACAGTAGCTCAAAACCAAGGGGAAGGGGTAGACAAAAGTCCTACACATGCATTACAAGCATAACACACACATACAAGAGCGAAATGAAGATCAAAATCAGCAAGGAAGAGGCAAACTCGAAAATTTGAAGAGCTCCTTCTTCACAATGGCAAGAAGTTTTTTACAAAGAGTCAACAAGTGACTTATTTACTAGTGCCCTAAGTTTGGTCCTTTCACACAAGCGACCGGCACTTTATTCATTAAAAGACTAAGTTCCTACTATTTTACATGGATAAATCTCTAATCTTCTGCGGGTATGCATCTAGAGGATTCCTCTAGTGCATTTACAATGGAAAATATATTACAAGAGTGGTTATGATACAAAATATGATGTCCAAATCGGAAAAATTTTGGGGCCCGTCTTTTTCTCTGCTTTGTGCATCCTGTAGCTCTGCAACACACATACAATGACAACTACGCTGCCAAGATCAAAGAAGAGATAGATCGTATGGTTGAAGTTGGATTTATCTATGAAATCGAGCACACAGAATGGGTATCCCCCATTCTAGTGGTGCCCAAAAAGAACGGCAAGTTATGTGTATGCATTAACTTGAAGAAGGTTAATGTAGCCACTATCATAGATAGTTATCCGCTTCCTATCACTGAGCATCTATTAGAAAGGGTAGCAGGCAAGGAAGTTTATAGCTTCTTGGATGGGTTCTCTAGTTATAATCAAGTAGCCATTGCACCAAAAGATCAGCATAAGATGGCTTTTGATTACAGAGTGGGGCATATTTGTTTTCTAGGTAATGCCATTTGGGCTTACCAATGCTCCTGCAACCTTTCAAAGATTGATGTGCCATGTATTGTTGATGATCTTTGTGCTCATTCCAACATTAGACAGACCCATATACCGGAACTCAAGCAAATCTTTGGCTAATGTAGAGAATATCAAGTCTTCTTGAACCTAGAAAAGTGTGTTTTCATGGTCAGGCAAGGCAAGATTCTATGACACATAGTGTCAAAGAACGGCATATCCACTTACGAAGAGAAAGTGAGAGCTATTGCAGAACTACCTAGGCCAAAGAATGTCAAGGAAGTGTAAGCTTTCATGGGGCATTATGGCTATTACCGATGTTCTATACACATGTATGCCATCATTGCAAAGCCTCTGTACAGACTTTTGACCAATTTTAAGTGGACGGATGAATGTGAGAAAATATTTTAATGAGCTTAAACGGAAATTATGTTCAGCACCAATCTTGACTACACCAGATTGGAACAATCCATTCCATGTCCATGTGGATGCATCCAATTATGCTATTGGGTACGTACTTGAACAACCTACGGGCGAAGGTGATATGGATCTTCCAATTACCTATGCTAGTAGACAGTTAAATGCAGCTGAACAAAACTATACCACTACTAAGAGAGAAGGGTTAGGCATGGTATATGCGGTTAAAAAGTTTAGACTCTATTTTCTTGCAAATAAATTTAAATTTTTTATTGATCATCAAGCTCTACTTTACTTGGTAAACAAGCCATGCAATACAGGTAGATTAGTAAGATGGTTCCTCTTACTAACGGAATATGATTTTGAGGTAGTGGTGAGGAAAGGCAAGACTCACTTGAGAGCAGATCATGTCTCAAGGCTCACTTCTAGAGACGCCCCACAAGGAGTATCAGATGACCTTCCTGATGCTTACTTGTTTAATTTGAAAGTTGTACCACAGTGGGCCAAAACCTTAGTGCCAGTACTGACATATGGGCCTAAACATCTAGTAGTAAGCACTCAGGATAGCGAGGTAGTAAAAGCCCAAAAGTACCATATCATGGCAGGGAGCATGTACAAACATACAGATCAAGGAATATTAGCTTGTTGTGTGGAAGAGGATGAGTACGCGAAATGGTTGCAATTAGCACATGTTGGTGCATTAGAGCAACACTACTTGAGGCAAAGAACTTTAGAGACACTGAGGAGACTCGGAGTGCACTGGCCAACTATGGAAGCAGATGTCCAAAGGATGTGCAAGGAATGCCCAATCTATCGTACTAAACCACCAGTGGAACATGACACTCTTTATCAAGTGACTTTAGTGCCAGATTGTAAACCATTAGTAGCCTTTTTGAGGATGAAAACATTCCCTCAAGAGATGACAGTGGCCAGACAAAGGAGCTTAGAACAAGAAGCTTTGGGCTATACTCTCATTGGAGATAATCTATACAGACGAGGAAAAGATGGGTATCTTAGATTGTGTGTCCATGAGAGTGAATATCTTAGGATCTTGGAAACTGCTCACCAAGGTGTAGCAAGAGGACACTTTGGACCAGATAGGGTGATCAAAGCAATAATATTTGCAGGTCTTTGGTGGCCAACCCTTCACATGGATACACATACCTACGTGAAGAGATGTGATGTTTGTCAGCAAACTCGGTATCCTATACTTAAAGATGAGATGCCATTGAAACCTATGATGGGTGGATGTGCATTCTCTAAGTGGGGAATAGACTTTGTCGGTCCTATTAATCCCCTAACCAAGGGTTCACATGTTGAATACATCATTGTGGCCACAGACTATCTAACCAAGTGGGTAGAAGTGAACGCCACAATGAAGAACGATGCTCAAACGACAGCAAAGTTCTTGTTTGAGAATGTCTTCACTAGATATGGATTGCCAATAGAGTTAGTGAGTGATAGAGGCACGCACTTCTTGAATGAAGTCATTGAGAACCTTCTCCAAGAATTCTTGGTAATACATAAGAATTCGGCTCCCTATCATCCACAAGCTAATGGATAGGTTGAGAGCACAAATAAGATTATATGCAATGTACTGACAAAATTGGTTAATAATAAACGCTCTGATTGGGACAAACAGCTACACCATGTTGTTTGGGCATACAGACTTGCCTATAAAACGGTACTCCAAACCACACCCTTTTAGATGGTGTTCAACCAAAATGCAGTGCTACCATTGGACTTTTTGATACCTACATTGAAAGTAGCACAAGAGCATGACTGGAAAGGCCATGAGCTCTCCTCTGGAATCTTCGATCTTGAACGATTGGGTGAAACTCGATTGAGAGCTGCAGTAGGAATTTATGCAGCCAAGAAGAGACCAAAAGCATATTTTGATGCACATGTGAAGGATAAGGGCTTGAAAGCAAGAGATCTAGTCCTAGTCTACACCTTGAAGCAACATGCACGGAAATTAGAGAAGAGAGGCTATGGACCAATGATTATCAATAGGATCTCCACAAGTGGAGCAGTTCAACTAGCCACTCTAGAAGACGATATTCTACCAAGTTACATAAGTGGATGCAGAGTCAAGTTATATCAAGAACCCCTCACAGAGGAGATGTTAAATCGACTCAATACTACAAAGAAACGTGAAGAAGAGAAAAAATGAATTCGTGAAGAAGCACAAGTAGAAGCTTTAGAACGCATTCAAGGAATGAAATTGAGGATACAAGGTAGAGATCAGCCTATGCCTGACAATCAAGAATCTCTAGGTTATCACATGGCCATGTGCGAGGCTTCAGGTGAACGTTCTCATACGATAGTTGATCGATGACCTTTTATGACCCTAGAGGTAGGACAAGGAGAAAGTGCAAGGACCGTGAGAGCTTTAATTGACTCAGAGGCATCTACTAGTGGAGTTCGACTTTCTTACTGCCAAGTCTTGCAATTGAAGGTCAATCCTATCGAGGCATATCTCATAGGGTTGGGAGGTGTGGAAACCCCTTGCATGGGAGAGGTGGAACTTCCCCTCTACATTCAAGAGGTTCCAATGGCAGTCAAAGTGCTAGTATGTGAAGATGAGGATCTTACCGAACCTCTTGTCTTAGGCCAAGAATAGATCTATAATCATGCAGTCAACCTCAACCTAAGAAGTGGAGACACCGGGGGCACCCATTACTCCCTCCAAATTTCAAGTTGTGACCCTAGAGAGCATCAAAATCATTCTTGAAGACTATGCCACCTTACTCAAAGCACATGAATAGTTATCAGAAGAACTAGGTCAATTGAAGCAGAAAAGACAAAAAGAAATGACGACAAGTCTCCAAGCCACTACCTCAACCACTTCACTTCTCACTGACTCGGAGGCCCTACAAGATCTCCAAAAACCAGTCACAGAATTGCAGGCATGTCTACTACAATACGAAAGACCACCATCCCCACCTGAAGTGCCCACATATGAAGAGACAGTCTCCATTCCTATGGAACAAACGTTTGAAGAGAAATATGATCTGCAACCCTTCCCAAGAGGACAACAAACGGAAGAAGGTCAGGATACTTTTGAAGCACCACGACCCCCATGGCTATGACAAGTGGAAGAAATGGGGAGTTCTCATGAAGAGCGCACAATAGTGCAAAATCAGGCCATGAGAGTCATAGAAGAAACTATGTTACAATCCGATTACTTCAAGAACTTGTCATCTAGACGCCTTATCCTTTCATCAGAACTCCAATACAAGCCTTACTATGTTATTTTGGCTGATTATAATGTAGAAATACAGAGAGTCACGGGTAAGATTCCTTCCTTCGCTACCCAGTTTCAACCTGAAGACCTTCCTCCAGAGGTGCAGAAAGGCAAAATCCGTCAACCGACATGGCGATAGAAACTTCTCGAGACATATCATGAAATGTTGCACACATGGAACAATGTGCCTTTACATCTACTTTACAATCCATGCTATGGCCCCGTTCCACGACGTAGATCATGGAAAGCATTCAACATAAAGGTACAGAATAATGCTCAATGTAAGGAGTGGCTCAATTATCCGTACATAGCACCACCGTAGGGACCACCATCGATAGCATACATGATGGCCACAATTCGACATTGGATGCCTCGACTAAAGCCCATGCCAGATGTCACGGCCCAAATGATGCTTAAATTTTCGATATGATGTAGGTAGTACTCAAAACCTTTAGAAATGCAGCAGCACCACAGGTACATCTATCGGGGTTTACCAATGGAAATTACGATTTGGTGTATGACATGAGCACCACCCCCAGCATTCGTGTGGCTTATGCTTGGCATGCATGCATCAAATACCTCCTTGCATGCTATAAACAGACATTCAAAGACATGTTAAGATCAGGTTTCTAGGAGTATCACAGATGCGAGGTCTTTGCACGGAAGCCTACACACCTACTTCATCTTTTTGCATGTGAACAAGCTATGTACTCCGAGTACTACACGACACCGCAACCCAATGTCCCAGGTGCAATAATTGGGATGCACTGCAAGCTGATCTAGCACGAGGATTATGAATAGGAGAACACGAGCTAGCCACCAACGTTATCCAATACTATGTTGATCACCCTCTAGAACAGAGTTATGTCAGGGGCGACAGACGCTAGGAAGGGGGGAGTGTTGGCATACAAGTCATAAGAAGAGCATACAGGCGCAAAGGAACAGTCATGCATAATACGGCAACATGGCATACAAGTCATAAGAAGAGCATACAGGCACAAAGGAACAGTCATGCACAATATGGCAACAAGCCCAATCATTTTTTTCATAAACAATTTCCACCTCAAGTGATTTTCATCACTACACACACATTGTAAATCCCGTTTTTGGCAGAATGGACTCCATTTTGTTCAAGCCGAGGAGTCCTCGAGATTGAAAAGTATTAGAATTAGCTACATACCAATTTTCATAATTTTTAGACTCCCTTTGAGCCCTCAAATAGGCTCTAGAACCTAATTTTTAACTAGGCCGGACACTAGGTCTGGACAAGGCCAAAGCTAGTCAAAAAACTATAAAAAGAGCTAAACAGCTCATTTTTGAGGTAGATTGTTAGTGATTTGAGCTTATGTAAGAGACTTTTTGACTAATGCAAAGAAATCCATTGTTCCTCTCCTTGTTCTTGCCTTGTGTGCGCCTGTGTGTGTATGTGTGTATGTGTGTATGTGTGTATGTGTGTATGTGTGTATGTGTGTATGTGTGTATGTGTGTATGTGTGTATGTGTGTATGTGTGTATGTGTGTATGTGTGTATGTGTGTATGTGTGTATGTGTGTATGTGTGTATGTGTGTATGTGTGTGTATGTGTGTGTCATGACTTTGGTATGTAAACGAATCCTTGAGCAAGAGGCTCTAAACTACAAGCTCATTGGTGATTATCTAAGGATATGTGTGCACGAGAGTGAATATCTCAACCTTTTGGAAGCAGCACACCAAGGTGTAGCAGGAGGCCATTTTGGACCCGACCGTGTTATTAAGGCCATACTATTTTCACAATTTTGGTGGCCCACTCTCCATATGGACACCCACACCTATGTAAAACGATGTGACGTATGTCAAAGGAATCAATATCCTATACACAAGGACGAGATGCCCCTACGACCCATAATGGGAGGGCTCGCATTCTCAAAATGGGGAATATATTTTGTTGGACCTATTAACTCCCCCTCCAAAGAGCTCCCATGCGGAGTATATCATAGTTGCCACTGACTATCTTACTAAATGGATAGAGGCCGAGGCCACAAGGAAAAATGATGCATGAACCACTGTGAAATTCCTGTTTGAGAATGTATTCACAAGATATGGACTTCCTATCAAGCTCGTAAGTGATAGGGGTACTCATTTCTTAAATGAGGTTATTGAATATTTATTACAAGACTTCATGGTAATAAATATGCATTGTATCATCTGCAAGCTAACGGATAGGCTAAGAGTACTAATAAGATTTTGTGCAATATCCTAACCAAGATTGTGAATAGTAAGTGTCAAGATTGGGATTAGCAATTACATCATGCCTTATGGGCTTATCTAGTAGCCTATAAAACACTGCTTAATGCCACACCATTCCAGATGGTGCTTGGTCAAAATGTTGTGTTGCCTTTAGAATTTTTGATATCCACACTCAAAACTACTCAGGAGCATGAGTGGACGGGTCATGAACTTTCCTCAAGAATACTTGACTTAGAACAATTAGGAGAGACGAGATTGCATGCAGCAGCAGGAATCTATGCTGCTAAGAAGAGACAGAAATCCTACTTTGATGCTCATATCAAAGATAAGGGGCTAAGAGTAGGAGATTTGGTGCTAGTCTACACCTTGAAACAACATGCCTGTAAGTTAGAGAAACTAGGATATGGACCCATGATCATCAATAGGATATCGACTAGAAGTGTTGTTCAACTAGCAACTCTAGAAGAAGAGGTAATGCCTAATTATATCAACAGATGCAAAGTTAAGCTCTATAAGAACCCTTGACAAAGGACATGCTTAAACAATTAACTCTTCCCAAAAAGAAAAATGAGGAGGAGGAACAAATTAGAGCTGAAGCACAAGCAGAGGCATTAGAACGAATTAGGTGCATGTGATTAAGAAGGAAAGGACTAGGTAGAGAACCTCAACCGAAGGATGCTCCACGATATCCAGTAGCTATGTGTCAAATTAGAGGAAGGGATGTCCCTAGTATTGTTGACAGGAGACCATTTGTTAACATTAATCTAGGTCATGATCCCATGCATAAGCAATTTAAGGCTTTAATCGACTCTGGTGTAGCGACGAATGCAATTAGGCTCTCCCTTTGTCTGGAATATGAAGTGATGCCTATTGAAGCCTATCTCATAGTATTAGGTGGATTAGAAACCCCTTGCATAGGAAAGGTTGAGTTACCAATCTCCATCGAGGATGTGACCTTGACAGTGAAACTTTTGGTTTGCCATGACGATGACCTGATAGAACCTATGATCCTAGGCCAAGAATGGTTATACCACTACTCGATGAGCTTAAATCTTCACAGAAGTGTGCTCTAGTTGGAGCTTGTAGAACAGTGCCATGAGCTATCACTCAGAGGTCGGTGCAGAGAAATGTTGAACATAACAAAAGACCCTCCAGCTTTGCGTGGCCTCAATCCAACTTTGTGTGGGTTAACTAGTCCTACTGAACAGACATGGGAAATACCACCCATCCAGGAGATGAGGTTGAGCACTGTGTACTTGAGCCAATATGACTCAAGGACTTGTGCCAATGAGACTATACCTCAATTGCCACACAAGTGCATATAGTGGGATCTTTAACACACATTTTAATGTCAATCCTAAGGAACGACTTACCAAGTGTATGAAGACTTGTGCACACGTGATGGATAATGAAGTGGTTTAGCTAGCATGCATGAGAAAAGACTACTACCTCTCACACTTACTGAAATACTGAAAGTGTTTGCTGCAAGCCTCTTTTCAGCAGTTTTGGTATTTTGAGGTTTTCTCCCAGCCCAGAACTCCGAACATAGGCAATACGGTACTCATTTCGAAGCTCTCGACGAGACGCATGCAACGGTGGTGGTTTCACTCAATTCTGACCACTCTGCTTCAAGTTATGGCAGAAACAGTGAATGACGGGAATCACAAATACCCACGCCACAGCTTCTCCTAGCTTACGCACGCATTACAGCAGCTCAAAACAAAGGGGAAGGGGTAGACAACAGTCCTACACATGCATTTCAAGCATCACACACACATACAAGAGCAAAATGAAGATCAAAATCAGCAAGAAAGAGGCAAACTCGAAAATTCAGAAGAGCTCCTTGTTCACAATGGCAAGAGTTTTTTACAAAGAGTCACAAAGTGACTTATATACATGAGCCCTAAGTTTGGTCCTTTCACACAAGTGACCGGCACTTTATTCACTAAGAGACTAATTTCCTACTATTGTACATGGGTAATCTCTATTCTTCTGTGGGGATGCATCTAGAGAACTCCTCTAGTGCATTTACAAGGGAAAATATATTACAAGAATGAATATGATACAAAAATGTGTAGTCCAAATCGGAAAAATTTTGGGGCCCGTCTTTTTCTCCGCTCCGTACTTTCTTTAGCTCTGCAACACTCTCCCCTTCTTCGTCTCTGTCGTCCCTTGACAGACTTTGCTTCTCGCACGCATCCAGTGGTCAGTATTGTTTGCAGTTAAACAGACATGCAGATTCGATGGCCTTCTTGATTCAAGCTCTACTACTCGAGAGCCTGTTGCACTTGTCTTGCCTGTTGACTTGGATTGCCACGCACGCCACCAGTGACTAGGAATGTGCTGTTCTTAGTCACCCTCTTAAACTTTTCAGCCTCTATCCCTTTATAACTTTTGGTCCTCTGATTTGTCCTGGTTGCACACATCTGACCCTGTTGTATTGCTTCGAGGCTGTTTACTTCTTTCCACCGTGCATGACCTGGCTGTTTTCTCTTTTTGCCTGATGCGTGCCCCTGCGGGGCTCTGTGTAGAGATGGGTAATGCGCCCCTGCGGGGCTTCCTGCAGAGATATGTATCTATTGCACCGTCTTAGACTTTGATTTTCTTCTTCTTTTCTTTTTGCTTGATTGCCCCTCTACACGTCCCTCCTCCTGAACTCTGTCGTCCCCGATAGGCTTTTTGTGGCGACGTGTATAGGTTTGAATGGCTTGTTGCTCTCTTTGATTTAGCAGATTAGCGTGACATAGCATGAACTCCTTCCATTGCTGAGACTTTACTCCGTCCTCTGGTGCCTGTCTATGGTCAGCAAAGAAACTTATCTCATAGGCCACCAGTCGTGCATTCAAATTGGAGGTCATTTTAATAAAAATCTCTGAATCCATTTCAAAGAAGCCCGTAAAGAATGCTTCTTCAAAAGTCTGCATATATGTCGATGGCAGAAACATGAGACGAGAAAAATATGCCATAATGGTTAACCGGCTGGGAATAGTAGATAAATCAAAAATTAAAGCCTCTGATCCCTGCGTAATGCCGATGAAATTCAAAAATGTATACTGTGCATGTTGGAACACTTTAATTACTGTCAGGAACATGCTAAATATTTTATTTGTCATTTTGACTGCTAGGTCTGGAACGGTAGCATATATTGCAAGCCAAAATTCCATGGCTTTGACCATGTATTCCTCTGTCGGTAGGTAGTTGTGTGGTGGACTAGGTAATAGCGGATAATTTAGCCACTGGTTATTAATGCTACCTTGTCGCTGGCCTTCCCAAAATTGCATCCATGCTCTTCGACAGGGTAGTGGGCAAAATGATGGGTTTACTTGAACCTCATACGGGGATGCTTCCCATTGTACCCGTAGTGTAGGGTTCTTTTCCAAGAGCTTTCTTCTCCAAATTGGATCTGCTGCCTCAAACTCTACTTGAGTATAGTTAAAAGTATCATACCGAAAATGGAGATTGTGATCAGGTTCCTTATTTGTCGTATGCTTTATGTAATGCCTAGTTTGTTCCTTCAAAAGCCCGTATGGTACATTGAATGGCCTTAGTATTTGCTCAAGTTGCTTGCTGTCGATTTGAGCCTCTTTCATTAATTTGATGATTTGATCTTCAAATTCCGCAGTAAGCTGGGACACTAGTAGTGCCCTTTCTGGTCTGCTCAGTTCTGCAATTTCTCGTGTGTTAGGTTCTAATGGAACCTCCTTTTCCGCCCTTATTGGTGAATGATACGAGGGGGGAGAGAGAGGACGTACCTCTTCCTCCACAGTAGCCGAGGTCCCTGGTGGAACTACTGGTGTCCCCTGTTGTGCTCACTGCTCTAATTGCTCCTGAAGCTGTTTGATTAAATCATCTTTTTGTTTGTTTTCCTCTTCGGCCTTAGCAATAGTTTCTTGATGTTTCATTAATTCCTGGGCCACAATGTTCATGTGCTCTGTGTCTTCCTTACACTGTCGCAGGTAGTTATTTTCTGCTTTTTTCCATTTCATTCTGAGGGCCGCTGTGTCCTCCATATACCTCTTTTCCCAATCTGTTATGACATCTTGCTCCTGTCTGAGCTGGTCTTGTAATTTAGTGATCTGTTCTTCCAGGTTCTTGACATTTCTTTGTGGGTCATCAGCAATTGCCAGTGGCTGATCGCTAATGAGAGCTGTCATTAATTCTTTATTTCGTTGTCGCATGTTGTCAGCTTCCTCCATACTGGCTTTGAGCTGAGACTCTAAGATTTTACTGCGTGCTTGAAGACGTGTCTTCTCAGTCTCACTCATCTCTAATTTCTTTGTTAATTCCTGGACTTGGTCTTTCAATTTTGTCTGCTCCCGCTCTAGCATGTTGTTTTGTGATTTGACCTCTTGAAGTTCCTTCTCTTTTGTCAGAGCTTGTGCTTGCACCTTGGATAATTCTTCAGAAAGATGTTCACCTGCCCTTTTCAGTTCCTTCTTGTCTCGCATGGCTTGGTCGTAATCTTCATCAGCATCAAGCATTAATTGTTGTGTATCTAGAGCCGTTCGAATCATATCTTGCACAACAGGCTTGAGCTGAGCTATGTCTACATTCAGCCATGTCTTTGCTATTTCAGGAGTCTCTCCTGTTTGCACATCTTTGCCTTCTGCCACCTGGAGTGTCTCGTTATGCGGTTGTCTAACTTGCAGTTGTATCTTGGGTTCTTCATCATCTCCTTTTGCTTCATTCTTTTTAGTAGCACTCCCCTGAAACGTGACATCCATTGGGGAAGGTTATGCCACAACCCTGATTGGTGTGAATGGTTCTTCCGTTTCTATATCATTATCTTCATTCTCCTTTTTCGAAATCTCCTCATCTGTCTTTGTGCTTGTGGTTTTCTGATTCACTTTTATTTCTTGATCTATCGGCTTGAGGCCTTCTGGTTCTTCACCATAATCCACTTCATTTAATTCGGTCCATTGCCCATTATCTTTGGATTCGCTTCGAATATCCACATCCAACAATGATGTGTCCTTTTCTTCTTTGTCCTGAGTTGATGAGCTGGAATTGTCTAATCCGATTTCGCGGTATCGGTGAACTTTAGTGAGTCTTCTTTTTGTTTTTGATTCCTGTTGTGACTGTTGATAATGATGACCTTGCACTGGTAAGTTAATTTGTCCCTCCGTATATTTGTGCGTCTCTTCCAGTGCTTTAGTCAATTCTTCCTCCGTGATTTATTTCTATCCTGCAAGGGTCACCTTTGGAAGTACATGGACTCTTTTTGTCATAGGTCCTCCTTCTTCATCTGGCTTGACTTCTCTTAGTCTTTTTGTGCCTCTCATTCTTGGCTGAGAACTGGTTTCGGCTTCTGTTCCGCTGATGGCAGCCTTCTTTTTCTTAGGGACCGTTGCTGTTTTTACATATTTTGCTAGCCCGTCTGAGTTCGGCATCTCTCGTAAGCAATTTTTCATATCCAAAGCTTCATATATCAGTAATGTGAGGGCTGAACTACCATTCAAAAATTTCTTCTGGCCCCATTTCTTCTGTGCTTCAAACAACCTTTCTTGGACATAGCTTGTTAAGTTGATTTTGTTTCCAATTTGCCTCATGGCATGTGATAGTAATTGCACTACTATCTTCTGTGGAGCTGTATACCTGTGCATGCTGGGAAAGCAAAAATGTTGATGTACCAGTCGTACAGCATCTTCTATGTCAATTCTGTTTATCTCCAAGAATGATCGCTTCTTGGGATCATGGCACTCGTCTTTGACACTCGTGCTACCAGCTTGATTCCATCCAAAAGCTCGATTAATCAACTCATGTGTGAATTGAATAGTCTTCCAAGCTCCGACTTTATCCAAAACGCGTGCTTCTGGTACTGATATTTTTGTTGCGGCCGGTTGCATAGTATTCATTACCTGTGCACACCTCTGAAAGTCTGGCACATAGATTGGTAACTTGAGGAATGCCTCTATGCCCGCTTGTGTCCATACATCCTCAATATGAGGTAGTCCTTGTATTATTGTTTTGAAATCTTGGGACATGATTGGAAAGTAATGATCTGTGTCCATAATTTTGATTGTCGCCAGGAAGATGAGCTCTGCCACTGGTTGATCATCTCTGAACCAGTGACCTCTTGCTTTTGTTACTGATTCTAATGGAAGAAGTTGCACCTCTTCTTGCTGTGTAGATTCGGAATCAGTGGATGCCATCTGCACTCAATATAGAGTATGAATTAGTATCCATATGTTCTTAGAAATCCTCCTCTATATGTTGGTTATAAGTTCGATGTTGCTCCGAGTGAATGGTGTCGTCCCTTTCCCGTGTGTGTGAGAAAGGTAATACCTGGATTTTTCTCACTTTTATGTATTTTCATATTTTCTGCTGAAAAGAAAAACAGAAAAGTTAGTTTATAGCCGAAGCGGTTATTCAAGTTTTTTGGAGTATTTTCTTAGTATATGTACAAGTGCTCTCCTATTTCCCCATTAGGAAAATGTGCTTGACTATCCTGAAATAGAAGAAGGATGTGTCGAATGCTTGGCCTTGTAATGTGGCCCTATCATGCATACTTGGGGTCTCGAAAACTCCATATGTGTGCAATTGGAAGTAGCTGGTGTATGCATGCCGTCCATTTTGTCTTTCGGTATCCAAATTTGCTTCATTGTGCTGGGCTTCTTTGTATGTTGCCCATTTCCACTGAATGTGGCTCTTTTCTTCCTGTTGTAGGTCTGCTTGATCTGATTTGTGAATCTCGGAATGGGTCGGGTGGCCCTTGCAGACTCCTTCTTTCTCCAGTAACTCCTCTGTTGTGGCTGTTGTGCCTGTGTACCAGATTGGTTCTTCTTGTGCTCAGGATCATCCCGTCGGTTTGTTTTCTTTGTAGTGCATGACTTAGGAACCCATATTTGCGAACGATCCTGTTGAGCGGCTACGACTTTCTTTGGAATCCATATTGTAGCAACTTGTCGATGATTTCGTTGTTCAGACTGAGTTGGTTTCTGCTTTGATTGTTTGTTCTGATGTCGGTCGTGCTTCTGTCGTCGAAGATATTCCTCCATTTGATCTTTCTTTATCCACGCTTGGTTAGAATATGGAATAGGGTATATTTTAATGGTTACAGATTTTGAATTACTCTGAGGCTCAGTCTCTCTAATGCATGGTGTTTCGGTGAGGTTGGTTTCAACTTGATTGATACTCTCAAGATTGGCTAGACTAGAACATGGTGTGCAAGCAGAATTCAATGTGTCCGCACATACAGTACTCGATGAAGGTGTCTCTATAGTGCTGGTAATTATACATTCAGGACCTTGTTCATTAGAGTGAACTGTTTGCTCCATGCTCACAGATGTGAGTGGTCGTTCATCTAGCAGGCTGAATACTTCACGATGTCCTATTCTGGCTGAGATATATCCTAACGCCAATTGAATGGTCACCTCGTATTCGTAAATCCAGTCTTGACCTAACACTACCTCTTCAAGTAAATCTTGGTCATGACACACTAACAGCTTTTGTTCCATAGTATTGTTGCCAAGATGCAACGGTAAGGTGATCTTACCTATGCATTGAGTGATTGTCCCTCCTATTCCTATCAACTGGGCCATCGATGGGCGTATTGTCTCCTAGAGTTTTTGGGTCAACGAAAACTTGATGAAGCTCACAGGTGCTCCTGTGTCTATGAGAGCATTCACCAAGTGATACTCCGTTTTTCCGGCTCCCAAATTTAGATATGGTTGTGTTCTTTGCAATCCTAGGTTTTGAGTGGCTCTAAAATTAGCCATTGGGATGAGTTCTTCTCCTAGACGATATCTTTCATCTCGCTCTCTCATCCACTCCTTTCGTTTCTTTATCCTTTCCAATGCTTCTTGTCTCGCTTCCTCTCGTATTCTTTCCTCTTCTATGCGTCTATTCTTACCTTTGATTAATCGAGACATAGTTTCTTCTGTTAATGGTTCTAGGTATTTTTTCACTCTACACCCACTAATGTAGTTTGGTAACACGTCTCCATCTAAGGTTGCTAAGCTAATGGCTCCACTTGTAGATATACGATTAATAATTAGTGGACCATATCCTCTCTTTTGCAACTTCTTAGCATGTTGCTTCAAAGTGTATACCAAAACTAAATCTCCTTCCTTCAAATTTTTGTGCTTGATATGCGCATCAAAATAGGCTTTTTGTCGTCGTTTAGCAGCATAAATACCTGCTACTACTTGTAACCTAATTTCATGAAGCTTTTCTATTTGGTCCAATTGAGCTGATAATTCATGTCCTGTCCACTCGTAAGTAGTTGCTACTCTCAGAGTGGGAATCAAGAAATCAATTGGCAAAATAGCGTTTTGTCCGTACACTAAGTTAAAAGGAGTAGTGCCTATTGCGGTTTTATAGGCTACTCGAAATGCCCATAAAGCATGATGTAACTGCTTATCCCAATCTGATCTACCGTTGTTAACGATTTTGGTGAGAACCGTACACAAGATTTTATTTGAACTTTCTGCTTGTCCATTTGCTTGTGGGTGATAAGGGGCAGATTTCTTATGAATTACCAAGAATTCATTCAATAAGGCTTCTATCACTTCATTAACAAAGTGCATACCTCTATCACTCACAATCTCTATAGGTAGTTGTTGGAAGGTGTATTTTTGGAAAGCATTTTTGATGTAAAAAATTAGTAAAAAGCCAAAAAACTTGTAAAATATTTATGCAATGGTTGTAAAAAGAAGGAAGAGTCTTCCTTATGTAGTCAAGGACCTCATGTAATTTTTTTGTAGAATTTTTAGAAACTCTTAGATAGCATATTTTTAGAAAATTAGAAGAAAAAGACCTAATTTCAAGTGTGAAAAGGGACACTTGAAAATGTATATAAGTCAATTTTCTCTATTTTGGAGAGGTTGGTTAGTCATTTGCTCAAGCTATCAATAGAGAAGAAAGAGTTTCTGCAAAAATCATGTTTTCTCCTGTTGAGTGTATTTTCTTTGATGTGTGAGCTTGTTTCTTGCTTAATCATGGAGATTTGTGAGTTACATTTGTGTATTACTGAGTGAGTTGTATGAAGAGAGAGGCCTATTGCTGTAATGAGTGGAAAAGGACTGAAGAAAGTTCCAAAATTGTGAAAATCGTCTGATGGTACAGAATCGCGATTGTCTCGTCTCTGTGATACAGGTGATATTTTTCAATTTTGAGTTCATATTTGTATTCTGCTAATGAAATGGCATGGTTTTGACACAAAGATCATAGAAAATGATGGAGATTTGCCTTAGTTATGGTAAACCCTAGATTTTCTCTTCATCTTCAATTTCTCTCAGCAATCCAGCCATTAATCTCTTATTTCCTTGAATCTATTATCTTGAAGGGGCTGTGGTCTTATGGATATTCCTAGGATTGACAAAATAAAGATGATTTGTTGATTCTTTGTTACTCCATGATTGGAGAGGACAACTTGGAGTCCAAAACAAAACATTTTTTGGCGCCGTTGCCGGGGAACATTCCAAGAACTTCTTTGAAGTTGGACCTTTGCTGGATCTTCAGTTGATGATGGTGAACAAGGTAAAGCTCATCAATGAGGAAAAGTGCACATGAATAGGTAGATATCATTGTTTGTCTTTAGGGAAGAAGAAAGCAATGGATGTCTTGTAGAAGTGGAAGTGCTGAAATCTTTGTAAATTGATAGTTGCTCATCATATTGGTGAAGTAAAAGTGCAGGTGTGTGGAGGAATTGAGCCAAGAAGCTGAAGATGGAGGTAACTTGAATCTATTCTTGCATTTCTAGATTTCTTTTTGCCGAAGTACTAGACACCATGGGTGATCTTGGGAAGATAACATGGTGATATTAAGGAAAGGACAGTTAAAGTAGCTAGATGTAAGAATGAGGGATTCAGTTGTTGACCAAATCTGAGCATTAAATCTTGAGTTGTTCTGCATTTTGAAAAAAAACATATGATTGAGTTTATCTTTACAAAAATTGATTGCCTTTCATAACACTTTTTCATTTGAGAACCTTTCTTTGGTACTTTAGTGATAGCTAAGGACATAGAAACTCATAACCAATCAAGAACCATAGGATCAGTTGATCTCCAAAACCAGAAACCCTAAGTAAAGTGTTCTCCTTTATTTTTAGGGCAAAAATACCAAACAAATTCACAAAACCTATCAAAAATTATTAAACAAATTTCTTTTCTTGTTAGAAAGTTGGAGTAAGGTGTTGTGGATAAGAGTGATTGTGGAGAAGTGGAAAAAGAAACAAAAAAAGTGGTCAAAAAACCAGAAAATCAAAAAACACGATTCTCTGCTCAGAATCGCGACTTTCTGAAAAAAGTGATTGATTTTGAAATAACATTTTAAGTGAAAGTTGAATTGAAGTTGTTGAAGGGTCTTGAAGGTAATCAGGAAGAAAAAACTACTCAAATTGGCATAAAATCAAAAATAGAGAAAAACACGATTTTCTGCACAAAGTCGCGATTTTCTGAGGAAGATTGTGATTTTGGTGCAAAAGTTCAGGAGTAGAGTGAATTACAAAGGAAAGAAGGAATTGAAGCAAAACAAAGAGAAAGAAAGTTTAAAAAATAAAAAAATTTTATCAAAAAACCCAAAAAATTAGAAAACACGATTCTCTGAACAGAATCGCGATTTTCTGTAAAAAGTGTTGTTTCTGGAATAACATTTCAAGTGACACATGTATTGAAATTGTGAAGGGTATTGAGAGAAGGCAAGGACATAGAATACTCAAATTGCACAAGAAAAGATCTACAGAAAAAACATGATTCTCTACACAAAATCGCGATTTTCTGTAAAGAAAGTTTTTTGGAATCTGTGGTAAATTTGGGTACATTGAGATAAGGAAGTGTAAGGAAGATTAGGGGGATTGAGTAAGTAAAGAGGAATAATTGAAAGAGTGTGGAAAACTGAAACTTGAACAAAATCGCGATTTTTTGAGCACTATATAAACAGAAAAATGAAGAAAAAATTCATTTGTGAGTAAGAGTGAGAGAGAGAGAGAGTGAGCAGAGCTGCCGGAATCGCGACTTTCTGCAAACAGTGGCCTTTGGAACAAGTTTCACCCAAGCAAGAAAGGTAAGAATCCTAACATCATTCTTGAATACATATTTTTGGTTTTAAGTGAAAAATAACACCAAAAAATAGAAAAAATAAGAGGAGAACAGAATCGCGATTTTCTGATTTCTTGAGTTCTTACTAAGGAATCATTAATTTTTGCTTTAGTTGCTTTATTGCATGTTAAAATTTTGACAAGGCGATTCTATAGGAGAAAAGAAAATTTGAAAAATCAATAAGTTGAAATTCTGCAAAAAATTGGACAAAATCGCGATTCTGACTTTTAAATCAAAATCGCGATTCTGTGAAAAGTGCCATCAACATCGCGATTCCCAGAACGCGATTTTCATAAGAAAATCGTGTTTTTTACAATCTGTGAGCAATCACGATTGTCTGGGAACAAAATCGTGGAAAACACGGCTTCGTGAACAAAATCGTAAAAATCACGATTTTCATCACAAAATCGTGAAAAAACATGATTTTGACACAAAATCGTGAAAAACACGATTTTCATCACAAAATCGTGAAAAACACGATTTTCATCACAAAATCGTGAAAAAACACGATTTTGACACAAAATCTTGAAAAACACGATTTTCATCACAAAATCGTGAAAAACACGATTTTGACACAAAATCGTGAAAAACACGATTTTGACACAAAATCGTGAAAAAACACGACTTTGACACAAAATCGTGAAAAACACGATTTTGAACACAAAGTCGTGAAAAACACGATTTTCATCACAACATCGTGGAAAACACGATTTTTTCACAAAATCGTGAAAAACCCCAAATTCACAAGAAAATCGTGAAAAAACACGATTTTATTTAGAAAATCGTGAAAATACATAACCTAAGCAGAAAATCATGAAAAAACACGATTTTATTTAGAAAATTGTGAAAAAGCAAGACCTAAACAGAAAATCGTGGAAAAGTCTAATTGCATCAGAAAATCGTGAAAAACCCCAAATTCATCTGAAAATCGTGAAAAAACACTACTGGCAGTAGAAAATCGTGAAAAACCCTAATTTCATTAGAAAGTCGTGAAAAGCACAAAACCTGGGAAGAAAAGTAAAACACACACAATTTTGGACAGAAAATTGTGGAAAACCAATACATTGGTTAGGAAACTGTGACAAACACTCTTTTGATTATTAGAAATTTGTCAAAAATAGTTGAATGATACTAAGGTCTGGAAATAAAATAAATTCACTTTCTAAACAAGACCTAACAAGGAAGGAAAAAGAGCCAGGAAGTAGTAAAAGATCAGAAAGAAGTTTAGGGCAAGAAAATAACATGGAAAACCTAAATGAAACAAATGAGTCAATAGAAACTGGGGATTTTAGAAACATCCTTAAATACATGTATACAAATAGGTTTGGAACCTATGTATACCAGGATGGAATGCATAAATTCCTCATTAGATTGAGAAATTTAGAAGTTCCCCTGAATATAACTCCAGTAGCCCAATTCAAAGATGGAAGATATGAAGACAGGCAAGGATGTGTATACATCTTCTCTCAAGACCCAGAAAATTCAAATGATCTAGGGCAATGTGCTGACAAGGGACCTTGGGAACATAACATGGGACAACCAGATATACCTAGACCAAATGAAAACTACACTAATAATGAGCAACATCATGGGAGAAGGACACATGCTTCACCAAATCCCTTTGACAAAGAACCAGATGGATACAATGACTTCCCACTTAGAAGAAGACCTCATTGGCAGCCTCAGGGTAGAATGCTTAGACCATACCAAGTAGCCAAATGCATGAAGAACCAATATGAAGGGTATTCAGATCCTCATGCTCATGCAGCAAAATTTAGACAACTAATTAGAGCTGAGGAAGTAGAGGATTACAAGGTGCAATTTGAAGCATTTGGTCTAACCCTAACAGGACCAGCCTTATCATGGTTCATCCCTTTAAGAAAAGAAATGTACCTAGACATTGAATCTTTCTTAGAAGCTTTCATTGGTGAATTCTCTAAGACTGGAATAAAACATAGTACAGCCACATTGATACACAGCTTCAAACAACAAAAGGAGGAAAATGTTAGAGAAGCAGCCAGAAGATTTAAACAGTACATTGATAGATGCCCAAGAGAAGAAGTACCTTCCATGGCAAAACAAGTATCCTTATTCATTGAGGGTTTGAGAAGTGCCCAATTAAGGACCCTAGTGTACTATAGGAGATGTCCTGATTTAGCAGCCTGTGTTAAGGAAGCAATAGATTTGGAGGACAACAGAGGTCAAGATTTGTTAGCATTTGATCAACCCAGATCTTATGAAGACAAAATTCCTCCAGCAGAAGAGTTGGCTCAGGCTATTGCTAAAGCCCTAGAGGTAAGCACTAAAACTAATCTGATAAACTCTAGGATAAACACAAACAAGAAATGTTATATTTGTGGAGAAAATCATCTGGCACAACAATGCCCTTATCAGAAGCCACAACACTTACAAGATAGGAAGACACTCAAGTATTGTACACTAGAGAGAAAATGGACAAACCATACCAGGGAGGAATGCTTCTATAACAAACAACCTGTCAAGGAAAGAGACTACATGGCTCAGAGGGAATCAGGTTATACTGAGCAACCAAGACCAGTATTGGGACAACAGCCTCCTATTCCAACTAATGTGGTACCAGTCAAATATACACCCATTGACGAAGGAAATTCAAGATTCAGATCACCTTATAAGGAAGAGTATCAATGGAGTGAGGGACATCAGGAAGAATGGGAAGATTATGAAATAAGAGAACCTGAGCTTAAAGCCCTAGATTTGGGAAATGGAAAAATTGAAATGGACACAGCAACATTCATGTACATTACCAACAACTACATGTCCAATCAAAAACCTCAATTCAAAGGGGGACCAAAGATAACATGTTATAGGTGTGGGGGAGAGCATTTCATTAGAGATTGTCCACAACCTCCAACATTCAGGATAGAGGGAGCATACTGTAAGGATTGTGGTAGAGAACATCTGATCAAAGACTGTCCAAAAAATCCCCAAAAACAACAGAACACACCCAATAACATACCACTAAAAACAGTCAATATTATGGAACAAGAGGAATTGAGTGACAATGATCAAGTTGAACTTAATGTTATAACAAGGGCATAAGCCAAACAACAAGGAACAATTAAAGAACAAAATGAGAGTTCTACATCAAAAGGGAAGAAAAATAGACAAAAAGGGAAATGGGAAAAGAAAAGAAAAGTGGGCAAAAGTCTGGAAGAAGACAATCAAGAACAATCAAATTCAAAACATTCTCAGAGTCTAGACACCCTAATCAAAGCCTATAAAGGAAGGATTCAAGAAGGACCAAGTCCTGTAGATCATGCAATGGCTTATCCCATACCGGATTTAGAGCATGAAAGGATGCTAAAATGCAAACAAATTATCCAGGAAACACAACTCAGATTAGGGGAAGAAGACAGCTCTCGGAGAACAATTGAACAGCATGAAAAAACAAAAACCAAGGAAAATGATAAAGAGGGAAATCCACAAATAACATTCCAAATGATCATAGATGAACAATGTAGCATTACATGTCATACAACATGGGAAAACTTGTTGAAACAAAATCCTCACCTACAAAACAAGATGAACAAAGGAGAAACAATATCTGGAAACCTTCATTCACCAACACAAGAATTAGAGGAATTATGGTATATTCCTATTGATAAAATAGGAGGATATTGTGAAGGAGAAGAAGGGAATTCAACCCTAAAATTACAGTATGGAAAAAATTCAGCTAAAGCCATTTTGGATAGCGGATCAGGAGTGGCCATAATGACTAAACAAACCTGGGAGAAATGGGGAAGAAATGAATTACTACCCACTAAAATGAGATTACAACTTGCAGATGGACATATAGAAAAACCCCTAGGAATTTGGGAGAAAGTGATTGTGGACATATGCAGCATAGAAATAGAGCATACCTTTGCCATAGTAGAATTTCCACAATCCACATCTTATGAAATTATCCTAGGAAGACCTTTCATGAGACAAATGCAAATTGTACAAGATTGGGGTAATGATTGTTTGTATCTTCAGAGCCAGGGGAGAATAACAAGAGTAAACTTAAGAAATGGCCACTATTGTGATATATCTCCTAGAGAATGGTATAAAATACATCAAAATCAACAAGAAAGTGAAGAATCAGAGAGGGAGGATCAGGAAGAGGGTGAATCAGCAGTTTGGAAGTGTAACATAATAAAAAATCTCACAAATAGGAAAAGAAAGTTAAGAAGAGAAGATTGTGTGGAAGAAAGAAAAATACAAGATGAAAGTTATGTGCCTCAACAATTCAAAGATGAAGAGTTTGAGCCTTATGGATGGAATCAAATCTTAGCTACCATGGATTTGGCCAGCGAGGAATATGTGGGAGTGGAATTCCAAAATGAGGAAGGATTTGATACTTTCCACATTAGCATACACATGATAGGAGTATCAAAAACAGAAGAGGATCAAAATCAAGAAATGATATTAAAAGAAGGAAAATCACAGTATTTGGAAATAGTAAAAGCTGAGGATGCAATCAAAGACAAAATCTCAGGCAAATACAAGGAACATAAACACAAAGAAATAGAAAGAAACCAGGAAAAAGAAAAGAAAGAGAAAGAGATAAACAGAGATCAATACTTTGATGTACCAGCAAATTTTAAAACTTATGAAGTAGAAGACAGACTACTTCTGAAAATGAAACCAAAAAGAGAGAAGAAGAAAGGGGAAGCATATGATAATGAAGAACAAACAAAGAAAATTGTAATTACACAGGAAGAAGGAGAAGAGAGACAAATAGTAATAGCTGATGACATGACATCACAAGAAGAAGAAGCATTAAGGAACCTGGCAAAGAACTATAGGGATGTATTTGCTTACAGTTATAAAGATTTGAAAGGAATTGATCCAAAAATTTGTGAGCATAAGATTCCTATGACACCTGATGCAAAACCAAGCAAACAGAGACATTATACATTTAATGATAAATACTCTGCCAAAATAAAGGAAGAAATTGACAAGTTGTTGGCGGCTAATTTCATTTATGAAATAGAGTATACTGAATGGATATCACCTATAGTTGTGGTGCCAAAAAAGAACGGAAAACTTAGGGTATGCATTAACTTGAAGAAAGTGAATGCAGCAACTATAAGGGATAGTTATCCACTGCCAATAACAGATCATCTTCTTGAGAGAGTTGCAGGAAAGGAAGTCTATAGTTTTCTAGATGGTTTCTCAGGATACAATCAAGTACCCATAGCCTTAGAGGACCAACATAAGACTGCCTTTTCTACAGAATGGGGGGTTTATGCTTTTAGGGTTATGCCCTTTGGATTGACCAATGCCCCAGCAACTTTTCAAAGGTTGATGTGTCATATTTTCAAAGAATTCCTGAGAAATGTGATGGAAATTTATGTAGATGATCTGTGCACTTTTTCTTTAAAAAGACAAGATCATTTACAAGATTTGGAAAGAATATTCAGGAAGTGCAGGACATATAGAGTATGCTTAAATCCTGAAAAGTGTGTATTCTATGTCAGACAAGGAAGAATGTTGGGTCACATAGTGTCAAAAAATGGAATTTCTACTGATGAGAAGAAAATAAAAGCCATAATAGAGCTTCCTAGACCTACAAATGTGAAGGAACTCCAAACTTTTATGGGACATTGTGGGTACTACAGAAAATTTGTACACAAATTTGCTGATATAGCCAAGCCCTTATATGCCCTCATCACAAAGTTTGAGTGGACTGAAGAATGTGACCAAGCATTTGAAACATTAAAAACAAAGTTTGCCCTCATCCCCGGCAACGGCGCCAAAATTTGGTGTAGCTCAATGATGAGTAGCACCTCCTTTAATGTCAATCCGGGAAGACGTGAGGATGGTATGAAGACCTCGAGCAAGTGGCGGCACAAGTGCGTGAGTGAGAAGCACACTAGCATGCACACACATACACACACGCGCACACACGGTAAGACAAAGAGTGAGAATCAATGGAGCTTTTAGATTACTTTCAAAATGCTCTTACAAATTCGTTTCAATTACAATCTAACCTCAAAAATGAGCTCTCTAGCTCTTTTTATAGTTTTTGACTAGCTTTTGGCCCTGTCCAGACCTAGTGTCCGGCCTAGTTAAAAATTAGGTTCCAGGGCTTATTTGGGGGCTCAAACGAGATCTAAAAAATACGAAAATTGGTACGCAACTACTTCTAAGGCTCCTCAAGCTCAAGGACTCCTTGGCTTGCACAAAATGGAGCTACAAAAATGTGAAATGATATTTACAATGATTGTTAGTGATAAAAATCACTGTTGTAGGGATTTCTTCTAGTGATCTGCCATACATATCTTCGAGCTCCCTACTTGCTCTTCCTCCCTGCATGTCCATCTCTTTGATTTGCATTAATGTCTTGAAAAAAAATATTGGCCTACTTGCCAGATCTTCTTTGACTGCCGTGTTTGCTTGTGCTATCCCTTCGCTCTGACTCCCTTCTTTGACTTTCACGTCTTGTAAGTCCTGGTGTACCAAGGCTACTGCCAACACCCCCCCCACTCTCGCGTCTGTCGCCCCTGACAGACCCTTGTCTAGCTGCTTTTTGGACGTAGTATTGTACAACATCGGCGGCGAGGTGGTGTTCTTCTAACCTGAGTCCCCTTGCTAGATCTGTCAGCAATGCATCCCAATTGACTGGCCCTGGGACATCTGGATGTGGCACCCGTAACTGTTCTGAGTGAATGGTTCGCTCCACAGCAAATAAATGGAGGAGATGTGAGGGTCTGGGTACAAATATTTCTGAGTGGTATTCCCAGAACCCTGTTATGAACATCTCTTCGAATGTTTGTTTAAAGCAGGCTGGGAGGTATTTTATTCTGGCGTGCCAAGCATATATCACCTCTATGGAAGGAGTGGTGCTCATGTCATAAACTAAATCTTGGTTTCCTGTAAGGAATCAGACGCCTGAGAAGTGTGGGTCCTTGATATTCTTGAATGTCCTGAATGTAATAAGCATTAACTCAAAAATTTTCATGCACATCTGGGCCATTACATCAGGGGTATTCCTTAATCGGATGCTCCAGTGTCGTATAGTGGAAATCATGTAATTGACGGTGGGAGGCCCTTGAGGGGGTGCTAGATAGACGTAGTTTAACCATTTGGCGCATCCCTTGATATTCTTGACTGCAATGGTAAACTCTGGCCATGTGCGTCTGCGGAGTACAGGAACATAACAAGGGTTATATTTAATAAAAAGAGGCATATTCGTCCAGGTGCGAACCATCTCCGGGTAGGTTTCGAGGAGTCGGATCCTCCAAGTGGGTTGATGAATGGATCCTTTTTGAGCGCTCTCTGGGATGTCATCTGGCCCAAATTGTGTAGCAAACGTTGGAGGTTTGCCACATCTTTGTTGGATTTCTGCATTGTAGTCCGCCAGGAGTATACAATATGGCACGTATTGATCATCATTGGTTCCTATCCATCTATGGTGGGACATGCTGCGGAAGTATTCTGATTTAATAATAGTGTCCTCTATCTTTGCCATAGATTGGATTTGAACTGCCACTCGATCTTCATGAGTTGATGCTGTTTTCTCTAGTGTCTGGAGCCACTCAGGTACTTCAATTTCTAACGTATCCATTCCTTCTGCGGTTTGCTCACCACCTGGCATTGGCATAGGAACGTATGGTTCCTCATACGTCTCATCTACCTCGATGGGTACCAAATCCTCGGGTTCTGGTTCGACAACTGGAGAGGGCTGCCTTTCGTGTGTGAGTAATCTTGCCTGTAATTCGGCCACCTGCTCTTTCAATGTCTTGACTTCCTCAGAAGTCGTGGTCGTTTCTGTGACTCTGGGTGCTGTCTGTTGCTCTTGGAGTTGATTGCGCAGCGCATCACGTTCCCTTTCCAAGTCATCATGAGCTTCTAATAGATCTGCATAGTTGTCCAAGATGGTCTTCATTGTCTCTGAGGGCACAACTTTAAACTGCTCTGGGTCAATTTCGTGGGGAGAGCCTTCCATTGCAGCTTCTAGATTTGCTTCATTTTGCTGCTGCAGTCTCTTGTTCTCTTCAAGGGCGGCCGCCATGTGTTTTCTGAGAAGTGCCAGGTTACGCCGGACTTTGAGATTATCGGCTTGGTATACTTCGAGCAAAGCTTCTAGTTGTTTGACACCTGATTCTGTCGATGGTTGGGGTGCCTCCAATAATGTTTGGTGAGCCTGCTCAAGCGTCGTGTAGCGTTGATTCAGTTCTGCATTTTCTGTTTGTAGAATGTGAAATTGTCTTTGTAAGTTCTGATGGTGCGTTGCCAGTTGTTGATACCGGTTGTCCAGAGCTTTGTACTCATTCTGGAGCTGGTATACACATTGATTTAATGCTAAAAATATGCTATTTACATTAAATAATGCTGGGAGGGGTGAAGATGCAGGGGGAATGGGGGCGGGAATGGGAGATGTGAATGATGTGGATGTAAGTGGAGAGGTGGGTGGAGGGGGTATGGGCGATGAGGGTGGCATGGGGGGAGGGAGCGGTGCTGTGGCAGGTGATGTTTCCATCGTGTCAACTGTTTGAGTGACGGTGTAGATGGGAATCGTGGGTGAGGTGGATGTGACATCGGTGAACAGGGTGGTGAAGGTGGGCATGGTGACTCCCCCGAATTGGATTCCCGGAGAGAGTGGAATGCCCATGACAATGGTAGTGGTAGTGGACGTGGTAGTGCTAGTGTCCTGTGGTGGGGTAAATTGGGTAGTGCGAGGTGGGGATGGTGGTGACAACGGTGCTTCCTGATATTCTTCTGCTTGCGCTGCCTCGCCTGGTGCTGATGTATTGATGTGAATTTGCTTCCCGGACCTCCTGGGACGAACGGGAACCCTTTTCTCAAACCTGTGAATGTAGGCCACTGCCTCATGAATGGCCTCATCCAGTCCTACGGCGTCGGCATGAAGGTTCATGGACTCAATGAACAACTCGTCCACACCTTCCTCAGCTAGCAAGTCGTTCATGAGTCTCTTGCCCTGTTCTAGAGACATCTTATGCTGTTCCTGAACCAGTCGCATGGTTCGATATAGTCTCTTGATTTGTGCCGAATATGCTGGGGCACTTGCTAACTCGGAGAGTTCGTCATATTCTTGATGTTGTTCTTCGTCGGCTTCTTCTTCGTCTCCTCCTGCCTCTTGTTCATCTACATCGACTTCTACAGCTTGTGGTTGGGTGGGGGCCGATGTTGTTGTTTGGGGTTGTGGTTCCTGAGCTCGCTCTGCTTCAGCTTCGAGATTAGAGTCATAGATCAACCTGGCAATTTCTTCATCCGTGAGGTCCTCAAGAGTAAATCCCTGTGGAAATTCCAAATCTGATGGAATGGGTGGAAACACCAGATTAGGTCCCTCTGTGCTTGGTCTTGGTAGCCGGATTGTGAATGGCCTAACTCGTCGTGTCTGGGGAGGGGTGATCTCTGGTGTAGTGGTAGCTCCCCTTGGTTGAGCACAGGGTAGTTGGACTCCCCCCCTCATCTTCTTTGATGGGGGACCTGCTGCTGATAGTCTTCTCTGGAATTCTTGGACTCGGGACCATACGAGTGCCCGCTGAACAGGCACGTCATAAGCCAAGCATCTATAAATTATTCTGGTCAGAGCACAACACCCGTGGAGCACATTCTTCTGTTTCTTGTTCCACCTTTGATGGGCTAGGTGGATCTGATCTATGATCCAGTGTGGCACATTGATGGGCAGGCTTTCTGTCTCTGCTAGATACAAGCTGAACCATATTTTCTTCGGAGGCATTGTGAATCGTTCTTGGGCGGGAAAAGCAAAATGTTGCATGATGGTTCGCAGGTGAAGCGCAATGGTAGGTGTCATCGCTACCATGTCCTTCAACTTATTAAGATCTTTGTGCTTCATTCGACTTGGAACCATGGTTTCCTTTTCTGTTGGGATGTGCATGCCATACATGCCCAATGCTTCTCTTACCAGATTGAGGGTCAACTTGAATCTTTTAAGCTCATTACCCGGCAGCAGTGATGGCAACACAAAGGTGTTGTCGCCTCCCTTGGCCCTGCTTGGCGTGATGGTACTGATCAGATATGAACATCGTAAAAAATCCGGCTTTGGTAAGTGAGCCCTGAAATAACTGTCCACACCCGCTTTGATCCACACTGATCTCATGACTTCGGCGTTTTGATAGCTTTCAAACTCGCGTGTGAAAAAGTGGTATCGACCCCATTTGCCATTGAATTCCAATTCTGCTTCCCAGAAATAGGTTCCATCGCCCAGTGGTCCAGCAACATCACTGAACCAATGCGCATGCTTACCTACTTGAGAAGTGTGCCCTTGAGGAGGATCCTGAATGGGGAGCACATGCACGGCTTGAAGCTCTTGCGGTCTTGCGGTGAGACGTGGCTCAAGGAGAAGTGTTTCTATGTCCACAATCTGGGCACCAGATCCGGCTTGAGAACTGGTACCTGCTTCTGCCATGACCCTGTTCGCTGGTTGGTTCTGTGAGAATATAGAACCAAGTGTTAACATCGTAATGGACAGAATAAATCCGTTGTTGTCCCCGTTACAACATTAACATGAGGTGGATGGTGAGTTAGTGGTTAGTAAGTGCATGAAGACAGTGTGTGTAGTTAGTGCTTGTGTTGTCCTAGGAGACTACTGCAGTTAGTAAGTGGGTATGAATTTACAAATTGGGGTCGGGGGGTTTATTACAGGCCCTAGGCTGCCAAATGCAGTGAGTGGGCTTTGCCTTCGGTTTCGGAGAGTCTCTACAGAGCCTCCTCGGTGTCGTGGTTTGAAAACGAGGCCTTTTTGGGACCCATTTACAATTGATTACATGCACGCTCTTGAGTCTTGGTGTGTTCTTGAGAGTTGAGAACGAGTGAATACTGGCAGTATGCGTAGCTGCGTTATGCTGTTTAGGTTGTGGCCTCAGCGTAGCTACTTGTGCCATCAAGCAAGCCTTAGGCACCCAAATTTGTCTTGATTGTGGGCTTGCCTTCATCGACTTCTTGGGCACCCAAATAGATTTTACTTTAGCAGAAGAATTTATGAAAGACTTCTTATTAGCGTCGTGTTGTTGGTCACTAATAAGAGGCTTTGCCCCTGTAGTTGACGGTGGTGCAACCGGTTGTTCGCCTTTCCGCACCCACACCTGGTTTATTTTCTGGGCCATTCTGCTGCGCAGGTACTTTTGATCTCGGACATAGGTAGTACTCTGCTTCTTCTGCCTTTGATCCACCTTGGGTTGCTGCCTCCTTCTAGCCTTTGGAAAAGAAGGGAGTTCCGTTGCATTCCTGACTCCTTTTTTGCGAATATCATTCCTCTGCAACACATAGTTTTGGACAAGAACAGCATGGTCATCTTCATGTGTACCCCTGGAAGGACCAGGAGTCTGTGCCTTTCCTAGTTCCTTGAGTGCTCCATTGTCTAATTCTACTGTAACTCGACTATGATTGATCCAAACCTGGAGAAGTCCACTTCTTAGGTTTAAATTGACTGCTTGGTCATAGATCCAATCTTGACCCAAGATAAGAGGTTCAGTGAGATCCTCATCCTGACACACCAGTACTTTAACTGTCATTGCCTCATCATGAATGTAGAGGGGAAGTTCCACCTCGCCCATGCAAGGGGTTTCCACGCCTCCCAATCCTATGAGATATGCTTCCACAGGATTGACAGTTAACTGCAACTCTTGACAGTAAGACAATTTAACAGCACTAGTGGCTGCACCTGAGTCAATCAAGGCTCTTACGGTCCTTGCACTCTTTCCCTGTCCTATATCTAGGGTTATGAAAGGACGTCGATCAATTATCCTATGCAAACTTGTTCCGGCGACTTCACACATGGCCATGGGATATCCTTGATCTGCATAGTCATTGGTCCTAGGATGCTCTCTACCTTGCCTACGTAATTTCATCCTTTTGATGCGTTCTAAAGCTTCTGCTTGAGCTTCTTCTCTAACTCGCTTTTCTTCCTCTTTGCGTTTCTTAGCAGTGTTGAGTCGGCTGAGCATTTCCTCCGTGAGGGGTTCCTGGTACAACTTGATTCTGCAACCGCTAATATAATTTGGGAGAACATCACCCTCTAATGTGGCCAATTGTACTGCTCCGCTTGTGGAGATCCTATTGATGATCATAGGTCCGTAGCCTCGCTTTTCTAGCTTCCTCGCGTGTTGTTTGAGTGTATAGACTAGGACTAGATCTCCTGCTTTCAAGCCTTTATCCTTCACATGGGCATCGAAATATGCCTTCTGTCTCTTCTTGGCGGCATATATTCCTGCAGCGGCTCTTAGTCTTGTTTCCCCTAATCGTTCAAGGTCAAAGATCCTAGAAGAGAGTTCGTGACCTGTCCATTCGTGCTCTTGTGCTACTCTCAATGTAGGAATCAGGAAGTCCAAGGGTAGCACGGCGTTTTGGCCGAATACCATCTGAAAGGGGGTGGCTTGGAGTACCGTTTTGTAGGCAACTCGGTATGCCCAAACAGCATGGTGTAGCTGTTTGTCCCAATCAGAGCGTTTTGTGTTCACCAATTTTGTCAGTACATTGCATAAGATCTTATTAGTACTCTCCGCTTGTCCATTAGCTTGAGGGTGATAGGGGGCAGACTTCTTGTGTATTACCAAGAATTCTTGGAGTAGATTTTCAATCACTTCGTTCAAGAAATGAGTGCCTCTATCACTTACAAGCTCTATAGGTAGCCCATATCTCGTGAATACATTCTCAAACAAGAATTTGGCAGTTGTTTGAGCATCGTTCTTGGTCGTAGCCTTTACCTCTACCCACTTGGTGAGATAGTTTGTTGCAACAATGATGTATTCCGCATGAGACCCTTTAGCTGGGGGATTAATAGGACCTACGAAGTCTATTCCCCACTTAGAGAATGCACGTCCACCCATCATAGGTTTCAGCGGCATCTCATCTTTGCGTATGGGATACTGAGTCCTCTGACAGACATCACACCGTTTCACGTAGGTATGTGCATCCATGTGAAGGGTAGGCCACCAAAAGCCCGCAAATAGGATTGCCTTGATCACCCGATCTGGTCCAAAGTGTCCTCCTGCTACACCTTGGTGAGCAGTTTCCAAGATCTTAAGATACTCACTTTCATGGACACATAGTCTCAGGTAACCATCCTTACCGCGCTTGTATAGATTATCACCAACGAGTGAATAATCCTGGGCTTCTTGTTCCAAACTCCTTTTTCTAGCTAGAGTCATGTCTGGAGGGAATGTGTTTGTCCTCAAGAATGATACTAGAGGTTCACTCCAATCTGGCGCAATGGATACTTGATAGAGAGTGGCATGTTCCACAGGTGGTTTAGTGCAACAGATTGGGCATTCCTTGCACAACTTTTGGACATCAGCTTCCATCGTTGGCCAATGTACTCCGAATCTCTTTAGAGTCTGTAAAGTTCGTTGCTTTGAATGGTGTTGCTCTAACGCACCTACATGTGCTAATTGCAACCATTTAGCGTACTCATCCTCTTCTACGCAACAAGCCAAGATCCCTTGATCTGTGTGCTTGTACATGCTTCCTGCCATGATGTGGTACTTTTGGGCTTTTACAATCTCTCTATTCCGTGTGTTTACCACTGGATGGTTAGGCCCGTATGTCAATACTGGTACCAATGGCTTAGCCCACTGCGGTACAACTTCCAAATTAAACAAGTAAGCATCAGGAAGGTCATCTGACACTCCTTGTGGGGCTTCTCCCGATGTGAGCCTAGAGAGGTGATCTGCTCTCAAATGAGTCCTCCCTTTTCTTACCACAACCTCAAAGTCATATTCCATGAGCAAGAGAAACCATCTTACTAATCTTCCTGTATTGCATGGCTTGTTTACAAGATATAACAATGCCTGATGATCAGTAAAAAATTTAAACTTATTTGCAAGCAAATAGTGTCTAAATTTCTTAACTGCATATACCATGCCTAATCCTTCTCGCTTTGTAGTGGTGTAATTCGGTTCAGCCGCATTCAATTGTCTACTGGCATAGGCAATTGGAAGATCCATATTACCTTCACCAGTAGGTTGTGCGAGCACACATCCAATAGCATAATTGGATGCATCAACATGAACATGGAATGGCTTATTCCAATCTGGTGTGGTCAAGATTGGTGCTGAACATAATCTTCGTTTAAGCTCTTGGAAGGAATTCTCACATTCATCCGTCCACTCAAAGTTTGTCAGAAGTCCGTACATGGGCTTTGCAATGACAGCATACATGTGTATAAATCGTCGGTAATAACCACAGTGCCCCATGAAAGCTTGTACTTCCTTGACATTCTTTGGCCTAGGTAGCTCTGCTATGGCTCTCACTTTTTCTTCATCGGTAGATATGCCATTCTTTGACACTATGTGTCCTAGAATCTTGCCTTGCCTGACCATAAAAACGCACTTTTCTGGGTTTAGGCAGACTTGATATTCTCTACATTTGTCAAAGATTTGTCTGAGTTCAGGAATATGGGTTTGTCTAACATTGGAGTGAGCACAAAGATCATCAACATAGACTTCTAAACTCTTTCTCAGGAACTCCTTAAACATGTGGCACATCAGCCTCTGGAAGGTAGCTGGTGCATTGGTAAGCCCAAATGGCATTACTCTAAAAGCAAAAATGCCCCATTCTGTGGCAAAGGCTGTCTTATGCTGATCCTCTGGAGCTATGGCTACTTGATTGTAGCCCGAAAATCCATCAAGGAAGTTGTACACTTCCTTGCCTGCCACTCTTTCTAAGAGATGCTCTGTGATGGGAAGCGGATAGTTATCTCGAATTGTGGCGGCGTTAACCTTTTTCAAGTTAATGCACACACGCAGTTTGCCATTCTTCTTGGGCACCACTACGATGGGGGATACCCATTCAGTGTGCTCAATTTCATAGATAAATCCAGCTTCGACCAGTCTATCTATCTCTTCCTTGATCTTAGCAGCATAGTTATCGTTATATGTATAAGGCTTTTGCTTAGAGGGTTTAGCATCTGAGGTCATAGGGATGGTGTGTGAGCATATGTCAGGGTCAACACCTTTCAAATCCTTGTAACTCCAAGCGAATACATCTCTATATTCTCTTAGCAAGGTAATCAATTCGTGCTCTTCTTCTTCTGTCAGGTCATGGCCTATATATGTGCATCTCTCCTCTCCTTCCTCTATGGCCACTACTATTTTCTTGGTGGTTTCTTTGTTATCATAGGCCTCTCCTGATTGTGCCTCTCGTTTAGGCATTCTTATCATGACTCTCCTGTCATCTATCTCATACTTCTTAAAATTCTCTGGGACCTCAAACAAAGATTCTTCCTCCTCTGGTGAGACTTCTTTCTTCTTTCGTTTCTTTCCTTCCTCCCTTGGGGTCATATGCATTGCTAATCTTACATCATTTGTAACCTCTCCATGCCTCTGGGGTTGAAATTCTACTGCATGGAAGTATTCTTCATCTGCAAATGGTGGGTCCATAATGATTGACTCTAGATCGGAGTCACTTGCATCCTCAAATGCATCAGGGCTAGGTTCGCATTCTTCTAGAACTGCCTCTCCCATGATTGGCTCTATGGAGAAGACTGAAATGTCATAGCCATCCTCATCACAGTGAGGTGTCCATTGTTCTTCATTGATGGCTACGTCCATTGTTGCTAAGATTTCTGCCCAACCGTGAGGTTCAAATTCTTCGTCTGGAAAAACTACAGGTGCATAGGCTGGGTCTTGGATTGATCTATGGGTTTCTTTCGCACCTACCTCTCTGGCTTTCTCTCTCTTCTCTTCTTCTACTGCTACCTTGCACATCCATAAGTGGGTGTCTTCATGCATCCATGAGGATCCAGACCCTAGGGAATGCACCGATTCTGTATCTTCTTTGGCTCTATGGATGGGATTCCATTGGATAGGAGGGACATCTCTATGAGAATAATCCTTGAGATTGACTTTGGTCGTGACACCTAAGTGTTGCAGGTACAAAGAATTGGTCCCCCAATCCTGCACCACTTGCAACTGTCGCATAAATGGTCTTCCCAAAATCATCTCATAGGCATGATTTTTGCTGAAGTCACATATAGCAAAACGGTTCAAACTCGACACCACAAGTGGTGAGAGTTATTCCTTCTAGCAATCCTAGGGGTCTCTCTATGTGACCATCGGCCATCTGCAATTTCATTCTCGTCGGCCTGAGTGCCGGCTTGCCCCAACGCTTCCATAAGGAGGTGGTGGCAATTGCAACTCCTGCACCTGAGTCCAAAATTGCCTTGGTGGTGTACTCCTGGTAGGTAATGGGAAGATAGGTGTTCCCTTCTTCGCCTTCACACATGTCTCCTATTTTATCCAAGGGAATTTCTGGCACTGTCCTATGGGATCCTACCCGGGAATGAGGTTTTGCAACTTCAGTTACTCGACTGGCTGCATATTTCCCCGCGTTTGGTCTATCCTCAGGCAGTTCTTCCAAAGTGAGATTGCGCTGCACCTTGGTGTTCGTTACTACCTCCGTGTTCCTTGGTATGACTGAGTCGTCGTTCCTTACCATGACTGTGGGTGCTCTCATACACGTGGATTTTGCTTCCCATGGGCCTGTGAAGTGGGGTAACTCTTGTATGGAATTAGATTCAAAGTCCAATCTCTCGTGAGATTGAGTACTCTCATGTTCCCCGTAAATGGATGGGATGTCTTGTGGGAATTGGTCGTGTGCATCGTCCACAAGTTCAAATGGAGGGGCGAACTCACTTTCGTTATCCCATTTGTCTTCTTGAATCTCTCGTAGGAAGTCTGGTGCAAACCGATTCATAGAAGAAGAAGTGTCTGGCTCTGTAGAATTAGGTACATATGCTACCTGGGAAGGAGGGCTTATTCTATCGTTGGCTCTTTCCTCGTTCTCATAGATAGCTGGAGCACAAGCTTCTTGGGGAGGATTACTTATGCTATTACTTTTCCGAACAGGCTCATACGCTCTCTGGGAAGGAATGTGGGTTACCTGTGGGGGTACATAAGCTTTCAAGGGAGGCTCCTGTGACCTTTGGGGGGGAAGATAAGTTTCTTGGAAAGGCACGTGGGCTTCCTGAAGAGGCTGGCTTTTCCGTTCTCTTGCCCTTTCCTTTCTTTGAGGGGTAGGTTCCTTTTCTGACTGTGCAATTAGCCTCTCTAACCTTTCTAGGGAGGGAAAGGTGTCTGGTTTAGTGGAATTGGCCACATACACTTCCGATGGGGAATGCTTCAGGTTTTTGCTTGCTTTATCTCTTTCTTGATTTTTTTCTTCCTTGGCAGTTCTTGCAATTATTTCCTCTAACTTCTCTAGGAATCCATCCAAGTGCAATTGCGTTTTGGCTGAGCCCGAGTAATTGAAAAGGCGGCTGGCTTCAAACATAGTCTGAGCCAATGCGACCATTTTCGCGCACAGTTTGGTTCTTTCTATCTCTAGGTCAGCTCTAGGATAGCACTTGTCGTGATCCGTGACGTTTGGCCCTTCTTGGATTCTGGCCTGATATGCTTTGAGCATCATGTCTATGTCTTCAGGAGTGGGATCAGCTAATACTGATCCTACTCTAGGGGGTGGTGGGATTTGATGAAGCGGTGGGTAAGGTGGTGGGTTGGATGGAGATGAGAGTGGTGAAGGCGGGGTAATGTGAGAGGGAGTCTGAGCTGTGAGTTCAGTTATCCTCGCTTTGGTTTCTCTTATGCTTTCCTCAAGCTCACTCATCTTTTTAGCCCATTGTCTTTTCATTCTTTCTCGACTATCTTTCCAAACTCTAGTCCTTTTCTTGGTTATGCTCTCTGTTTCACTAGCCTCTGGGCCCTTTTCCTGGTCTACACCCTGGTTTTGTTGCAGTGCTTGGGTTCTAGTGACTACCTGTACTGGTGCAGTGGAAGTGACACTTCCTGAGGAATCTACCACTAACCCAATAATGTTGATCGGAGTGATTTTTGGCATATTATTAGGATTCTTAGGGCAATCTCGTAAAAGGTGTTCTTTTCCACAATCTTGGCAAAAACCTTGGATCGTCACTGCCTGGGGTTGAGTAGGTGGAGGCAAGGGACAATCACGGATGAGATGATCTCCTTGGCATCTGTAGCACGGTCCTCTTGGGAATGGAGGTCTTACTTGCCTAGGTTGAGGCCTGGGGTTGGGGTTTGCATACATGACGTTCGTGTAATCTGACTCCCAACTAGGTTCACCTGGTTCTTCACTATAGTAAGACTCACCATGTTCTGGAGACTGCATGTAGTAAGCTTGGGGACTATCGACATGTGTAGAATCAAAGCTATGGTCACTCGGGTCACTTTCTGAGATCAATGGGGTTACTGGTACTATGGCACTATTCAGGTTTTCTTCTGCCACAGCATACTTTACTGGAATCACGTTAGCGGGGTTTGGAGGCTGTTGAGCTAGCACCGGTTGGGGTCTCTGTTGGGCCTGATATGGTTGCTGATAGGTTTGTTGGGGTCTAGCATATTGTGGTGGTGGATTTTGGTTCTGGTATCGGCTTTGTTGGTAGGGCTGCGGATAGGGTTGCCTAACTGCCTGCTTGTTGTATGGGCAATCTTGTGCGGTGTGATTGGTGTATCTCCGTTCTATGGTGCAGTACTGGCTACTAGGGTTTACTTGGGGTTGAGCCATAATAGGGCAGACATTCGCCATATGGTCACCACCGCATGTATAGCATCTTTTCACAAGGGCAAACCTTGGGATTTGTTTGCTAGTTACACCTAATTTCTGAGCTACTTTCTCGGCAAGTTCCTCAATTGATGTGGACTGCGTGGAAGAGTGACTAGATGCACTATCTGAATCTTTGTAGATTTTGGAAAGCTCTAGTTCTTCCCCGAGGTTATCTTCAATGTCAATGCACATGCGTACACACTCTTCTATAGTCCTAGGGTCCTTCAGATACACATAGGATCTCAATTTCGTACTCAGCAATCCATCAAGGAATAAGGCTACTTGTTTAGCAGATGTGGGTAGTTCCGAAATAGGGCACCTTTCAAGATATTGTCTAAATCTTCTTCCGGCCAATCTGACAGTCTCTTGGGGGGTCTGTTTGAAGCTGTGAATCAATGAGGAGGTATTGTGTCTTATGCCGCTCTTAGAGAACTCAACAATGAATGCCTCTAGGAGTTGGTCTATGTTCCTGAACTGGCGCTCATCTAATGGCTGAAACCATGTAAGTGCTGTGTTCCTAAGGGTTAGACCGAAGGCATTGTACTGCGTGAACAGATCTTCCACTTGTTCAGCTCTCAAGACTTGCTTGAACTCCGCCACATGATCATAGGGATCTCCTGTGCCGTCAAAGTAATTCTTCATGGACTTAACTAGTTGGGTGGGTCTCAAAGTTCTTGTGTGCTCTCTAGGCCTCGGCAGAGGGAATCCATCTACATTTCTTTGGTTCCTGTGGGCTCTATGCATCTCAGGTTCTACCCTATTCGTCTCTGTTCTCGTTCTTTCTCTGCCCACTGGGTTGGCAAAACTTACTTCTGGTCTATCTCTGCTTCTGTCTCTTTGCGTACCATGAGCTTGGGAAGTTCCAGCCCCAGGGTGACCATAGGATACATTTGATCTTGGTTGGGGGAAAATAAATTCACCCTTCCAAGTGTAGGCATGCCTATCATTTTCTGTCACCACAAAGATCCGTTCTGAAGCATGATCTAAGTAGGTCACTCTGCCTGGGCTATCCGGATCCTTAAACTCATAGATCATGATATTTCCTATGTCTGTTGGCTGATTAGACTTATACCTCCAAAAGGCTTCATCAGTTTCTCGATTGAGGAGCAACTCTATGCTCTTGTTGTCTTGGGGGACCCATTCAGGCGTGATAATCCTAGTGAGAACTGATTTACCTCGAGGGGTTCTAGGTTCCGCACCCATGTTCCCTTGTTCCAGGTCACCTAAGTCCGCTTCTGAGATTACATTCCCAAAGTCATCTGTCCTATCAGGGTGACTAGTGACTACATATATAGTTCCTTCTTTGTCCAGGTATGCACCATTTTCAAACTTGACAGCTGGGTGCTCTAGTCCAATGGATTGATCAGGATTTTTAATCTGGACCACGGATCTTCCTAGGCCGTCCTCATAGATGCTAGCACCTAGTCGGTTGGTCCTAAGATATTCCAGCTGTGTTTTGTAAGGGCCTTCTACCCTGTACAAATAAGGCACTCCTGAACTTCCCGTAGGTCTGTCCATGCCTTGAGACATTTCTGACTCACTGGTCTCAGAGCTAGGGTAGTTCGAGTGGTGGCTCAACTGCTGGGCCCAAGACCTTGCAGTGTGATTGACACTAGCCTCTGAAGACCTAAGGCTTTGTCTCTCTCTTGCTAGGTGTCGTCCTGATCTAAGGTTCATATGCCCAACTGATTAGCCCAATTTTTCTCCAGAGTACAACCTCGTTGCCGCTCAATTGGTATTAGTCACTTGATTCTTTTTAGTTATTTTATCACGTTTGAGTTCTTGTCTGATATCACGTCGTCGGAATACTTGAGTGTTCTTCGTAATTTCAGGTTGATCGTTCCACGTTAGGTTCTTTCCTTTATGTTATCGACAGTAACTAAGTTTTTAGCTTGAACTTGAGTTTTTTGATAGTCTTCAACTTGATAACTGCCTATCGTCGCCCTTGCTTACTCCTATCACTAGTCGTTCTTAGCTTGAGCTAGGAAATGACAGAGGGAGTTGAGAATATTCCAACCTTACTTGTTGATCCCTTGCTTTATGGTGCTCAAGAACCCGGTTCTCAAGCTTGCAAAGAAATCTTGCTTTGTATGCTCCAAGTTGCTCTCAATGGACCTATAAAAGTCCCACGGTTAGCTCAATGCTTATATTCAAAGGACAAAACCAACCACTTTCATTCATGTGACACAAACACACATCTGCATTGTGACTTTTAGGAAAATAATTCTAAAGACCCCTGACTTTGATCCCCCTGGGTATGGTCAACTTCAAAATACCCTCTCTGAAAATCAACGCATTATCTTTATAAAAAACAGTTGAGGGCGTGTAGTATATGCCACGAGCTTTCCAACAAGCCCAAGAGCTCAAAAATTGGATTTCGTATGGAAAAGTTAGGACTGTTCAGGGTTTAGGGAGTTAAATCAGAATTCAATACAAGCTCACAGTCAAACAGGAATACTCGAGTAGCTTGTGGCACGGCCTCGCGATGCAATACTACACCCTAGTGTTTGTCCCACACTCAATCAAAATTTAGACCAATAATTTTGCCTTGAAAATTTGACCTAATTTGCCCTTCTAACGCGTTCGCAAAGTCTGTCGGTCGCGATTGACAGGTCAGTCGCGATCGACGTGTCGATCGCGATTGACAGGTCCGTCGTGGCTGTCAGTCGCGATTGACTGGTCAGTCGCGATTGACACGTGGCCGAAAAGTCAATCAATCGTGGTCAAAGCGTCGTTGACTCTGTCGGTCGCGATTGATGAGTCGATCGCGATTGACAGGTCGGTCGCGAGGGTCTGTCGATCGTGGTCAAACAGTCGTTGACCGTGTCGGTCGCGATTGACAGAGCCGTCGTGGTCTGTCCGTCGTGGTCAAACAGTCGTTGACTGTGTCGGTCGCGATTGATGAGTCGATCGCGATTGATGACTCGATCGCGATTGACACATGTCACGCGTATGGTCAGTCGGTCGTGGTCAATCGGTCGTTGACTCTGTCGGTCGCGATTGACAGAGCCGTCGTGGGCTGTCGATCGCGATTGACGTGTCGATCGCGATTGACAGATCTGTCCGTCGTGGTTTGTCGATCGCGATTGACAGAGCGATCGCGATTGACAGAAATCTGTGGAATTTCAAAAAACTAAACACATTTTTGGGAAGCTCTAGGCCTGTAGGTCATGGATATGCACTTTGTTTAGCAATTAGAGCAATTTTTCTGTCGGTCGCGATTGACAGAGCTCGGCGACACACAGACAGTTACTCAGATTTCCGTACCTGCGCAGAGTGCTGGGGATGATGATGCGGCCTGTACCTGCAGAATGCTCACAAAACATGCAAAAAATAGCACATGCAAATTCGCTCTCTCGCTCTCTCTCACAAGTGAAATGAGGGAAATGAGGTGGAGATGGGGATATAGTCAAAAAACTGAAATTTTCACGATGATGGAGATGGACGTGGGAGATGGTGATGATGATGATGATGATGAAGATGGTGAAGAGAGTAAAAGAAAATCGATGAGAGTGAAGAAAATACCTACAACTCCAACGCGTCAACTCTACGTCTTACCATCACACGCTCGTCCTCAAAGCTCGATCCCCGCAACGGCGCCAAAATTTGGTGTAGCTCAATGATGAGTAGCACCTCCTTTAATGTCAATCCGGGAAGACGTGAGGATGGTATGAAGACCTCGAGCAAGTGGCGGCACAAGTGCGTGAGTGAGAAGCACACTAGCATGCACACACATACACACACACGCGCACACACGGTAAGACAAAGAGTGAGAATCAATGGAGCTTTTAGATTACTTTCAAAATGCTCTTACAAATTCGTTTCAATTACAATCTAACCTCAAAAATGAGCTCTCTAGCTCTTTTTATAGTTTTTGACTAGCTTTTGGCCCTGTCCAGACCTAGTGTCCGGCCTAGTTAAAAATTAGGTTCCAGGGCTTATTTGGGGGCTCAAACGAGATCTAAAAAATATGAAAATTGGTACGCAACTACTTCTAAGGCTCCTCAAGCTCAAGGACTCCTTGGCTTGCACAAAATGGAGCTACAAAAATGTGAAATGATATTTACAATGATTGTTAGTGATAAAAATCACTGTTGTTGTAGGGATTTCTTCTAGTGATCTGCCATACATATCTTCGAGCTCCCTACTTGCTCTTCCTCCCTGCATGTCCATCTCTTTGATTTGCATTAATGTCTTGAAAAAAAATATTGGCCTACTTGCCAGATCTTCTTTGACTGCCCTGTTTGCTTGTGCTGTCCCTTCGCTCTGACTCCCTTCTTTGACTTTCACGTCTTGTAAGTCCTGGTGTACCAAGGCTACTGCCAACAGTGACAGCACCAATTTTAAAAACACCTCAGTGGGAAAAAATTTTCCATGTACATGTCGATGCTTCAAATTATGCTCTGGGATGTGTGTTAGCACAACCTATAGAAGGAAGCAAATTAGATTTCCCAGTAGCATATGCAAGTAGACAATTAAACATTGCAGAAAAAAATTACACAACCACTGAGAGAGAAGGATTGGGAATGATCTTTGCTGTCAAAAAGTACAGACATTATCTATTGGCCAACAAGTTTAAATTCTTTGTGGATCATCAAGCTCTACTCTATCTAGTAAATAAACCATGTCATACAGGAAGAATAGTAAGATGGTTTCTTTTACTAATGGAATTTGAATTTGAGGTGGTGGTTAGACAAGGAAAAACACACTTGAGAGCAGATCATTTGTCAAGAATCCAGTCAAAAGAACCTAGTTCACCTATAGATGATGATTTGCCAGATACATACTTATTCAAGGTGGAAAGTGTTCCTGAATGGTCTATGTCATTAATTCCTTTGTTAACCATGGGACCTTGTAGGTCATTAGCAAATAACACACATTTGGTGTTACAAAGCAAGAATTTCATGTTGTTAGCAGGACATTTGTATCACCTCAATCTGTCAGGTATACTGGAATATTGTACTCCAGAGGAGGAGCAACATGAATATGTAAGGAAAGCTCATTGCTGGAATCCATGTACTCATGCTTCCACAATTGTCACTCTAAGTAACCTTAATAGGATGGGAGTACATTGGCCAAATAAGATTCAAGATGTGAAGAGATATATTGATAACTGTCAAAAATGTCAAACATTGCAGAAAGCAGAATTAATAACTTTATATTGGTTTCAGAAAAACCCTGAATGGAGTGAAAACATTGTTGAGAAGTTGAAGAGAAAGGAGAAAGGAAAACAGGTAATAGCTGGTGCTGATTCAAGAAATCTACAAGTGATCTCAGAGGAATATCAACTCATAGGAGAACAATTATACAAGAGAGGAATGGATGGATATCTGAGAATTTGTGTTCCAGAAGAAAAGTATTTAGAGATGTTGGAAATGGCACACTCGGGAGTAGCTGGAGGACATTTCTCAAGTGATAGAACAGCCAAACTCATCTTATATTCTGGCTTTTGGTGGCCAACCCTATTTCCCGATGCTAGAACTTATGTAAAAAGATGTGATGTCTGTCAAAGGGTGAGTCAACCAAACAAAAGAGATAACATGCCATTAATTCCTTTAATTTCAGCCAGAGCTTTTAGTAAATGGGGATTGGATTTTATTGGACCAATACATCCTCCAGCCAGACAATCTCATGCAGAATACATACTAGTAGCTACAGATTATTTGACAAAATGGGCTGAGGCCAAAGCTACTAGAAGAAATGATGCTCACACCACTGCTAGATTTTTGTATGAAAACATTATCACTAGATTTGGACTACCAATTGAATTGGTAAGTGATAGGGGGACTCATTTTTTGAATCAGATCATAGAAAACATGACCAATTATTTCATGATTAGTCACAATAAGTCAGCCCCATATCACCCACAAGCCAATGGGTTAGCAGAAAGTACTAATAAAGTACTTTGCAATGTATTGTCCAAATTAGTCAACACAAACAGAAATGACTGGGATTCTCAACTTAATCATGTTCTTTGGGCTTATAGAGTGGCATACAAAACGGCTTTAGGGACTACACCATTTAATTTGGTATATGGCCAGAATGCAGTTTTACCCATGGAATTTCTTATTCCAACATTGAAGGTGGGTAGCCAATACAATTGGACAGGACATGAATTATCTGAGAGAGTCATAGATTTGGAAAAACTGGGAGCATCGAGACTCCAAGCAGTGATGAGTATATACATAGACAAGAAAAGACAAAAAGCTTATCATGATGTTCACATAAAAGACAAAGATCTACGAGAAGGAGATCTGGTCTTAGCTTACACAATCAAGGAACATCAGAAAAAGTTTCAGAAAAAAGGTCATGGGCCATACATCATACATCAGATAAGCAAGAGTGGAGCTATTCAATTAGCTAACATTGATGGGGAAATCATGCCAAATTTCATAAGTGGATGTAGAGTGAAGAGGTATGAGTGCCCATTAACTACTGATGAATGGAGAAGATTGCAAAAGGCCCAAAACAGGAAAAAAGAAGAGGAAAGTATTAGAAAAGAGGCTCAACTAGAAGCCAAAGAGAGAATTAGAAAATTAAAACAAGTGTGCTTATGTGAAAACACTATAAAGCAAAAAGAACATTTGCCTTTGATTATGATGAATTATCAGAATGAAAACATAAGGGTTTTGATAGATTCAGGAGCTCAAGTGAATCTAATTAGCTCAGCCTTGGTCAATAAGTTTAATCTTAAGAGAGCTGAAAGCAGAATTTTGATCAAAACCCTGGGAGGGAAAAGGATTCAGAGCATATCTTCACTTTTTATTAAAGTTAAATTTAATAATGAATATATGGAGATAGATTGTGAAGAGTGGCCAGACCATTTAATGGCTGAAAAGCTGATTTTAGGGCAACCATGGCTCAAACAAGGTAAAGTCATCTTAAATTTTGAAAAAATGAAGCTTAATTTGACCATCAAGGACAAAAAGTTTTTAATGTTCTTTCTGAGTAATGAAGAACAGGTAGTTCATATGGATGTTCATGACCCAGATCTCGAAGGATTTACTTTCTCAATGGAGGACAGGCACATCTTGTCAATACAAAGTGATCAAGCTTCATACACTCAATACCAGCAAAAGATTGAAGGGGTAAAGGTGGATGAGGAGACAAAACAAAGAAGACTATTATTGCCAAATTTGCAATATCAACAAATCAGAACAAGAGGAATAGGGAAACAGGCCATGCACAGATATTGCTCACCAAAACAGGAAATTAGAACAAAATGGATATGGAAGCCAAAAAGTGCCACAAAATGTTCATCCACAGAGCATGGATATTTCCATAACAAAAGGACAAATGGAGTAAAACATTACTGGGTGAAAAAATCAGAATTGGGTCAATGGAAGAGGGATAATCCACAGTGGACCTATCTTTGGAATTTTGAAAATGACAAAAAAATATTTCCTTCTTTCCCCTTAAAAGAAAATTAGGAGGGGAAGGAAAGAAGACAAAAAAAAGAAAAAAAAAAAAAAAAAACCCAGAAAAATATATTTTATTTTCTTGATTTTCTTTCTAAAATTAAAAAACACAAAGCAAGATATAGGGAGGGAGAGAGTAACTTATTATGGAAAAAAAAGTTGTTTTGTCTTATTGTTGTTCAATTTTTTTGTGACCATCTTTTTTTATCACTACTTTTTCAAGTTTCTTTTTCAATCATCTTTTCCAGCATCATCTTTCTATTCAGGAATTGTTTTTTGAGCAAGGAAGTGACAATTGAAGAGAGCACATTAGATATCTTGCTACACCTGTATTGCTCACTTAAAATTGAGTTTCTTGGAAAAAGCAAAAATTGCTTGGAACTTGTCTTTCTTATTTTTTATATATCAGTAATATTCCAGAATAAGATAGTATTTTCTTGTGAATTCTTGTGACTCATGTGGGTGGAGTGTTTTCTTTTCTTTTATATATAAATACAGGATGGTGAATGCAAAAGAGTTGACAATTCATGACTTCAAAGCTGATTCAGTGACTTTGTCCAGAGGACACTGGTTTTTGGATAGTGATGCAGCTGAAGAATAGGTGAACCTAGACTCAGAGGAAGACCAAGAAATCCCAGAAGTTGAAAAAGTAGCAAAAGAACTTAAAGAAATTCTGGGAGTAATAGGACAGCACATCTTCACAGTAGCAGTGGGAGGTTATAAATACACAATGTTGTGCCAGGAGTTTTATGGGTTTCAAAGAACCACTGTCAACTTAAAAAGATGGAAAGCTGTGGGATTGCATAAACTATTGGAAGAACCAATCTTCTTCATCGACTTTGAAAGGGTAGCACAGGTAATGAGCAGTTTGGAAGAAGTTGGAACAAAGAATGATGCTTATTTCAGGTGCAAAGTGAAGAACAAAGATGATCAGGAGGTGCGTATCACCATTAAGGCAGAACATATTAGAGCTGCTTTACAATTTTTTCCAATGGGCACCAAACTGGATCAAAGCTTTGTAAAAAAGAATAAGGATACTTATACAGGATATGGAAAGTTCACGGATTTTAAAGGAAAAGAGAATGAAGAATATGCAATCAGAATGTTTTTGCAATATTTTTGTTTTCCCAAGCTGCCTAGATACACCATGCCTCACAAATCAGTAACTCTGTTAATGTTCAATAATAAAGACAGAACCAAACCATTTGGAGTTATGGATGTCTCACCATACATCCATGAACAGTTAAAGGAAGCAGCCAAACATTGGGAGCAGAAGAAATTTATGAATGGAGCCCAGTTTTTGACAAGAATTATTTATCATATCTTGGGTGTGGAAGAACAATTGAAATTAGCTCCAGAAGCACAATACTTCAGAAATCTGATGTCAGGAATCAAAAGTCCTCCAAGAAAAGTAATTGAAAGAGGATCAGAAGGACAAACTCGCATGAGGGGAACAGGAATGAAGAGAAAAGTAATATCTGAGGAAGTGATTCCAGTAAAGAAGAGAAAGTTGGACCCCAAAAAAGTAGAATCAGGCACATGCAGAAGATATCAATACAAGAGAGTATGAAACAGGAGATGCTGATAAAGAACAGGAAAATTATGAAGCAGTAGCCAAAAGATCTGAGGAAGAATACACTGAGGAATTTGTTCAGAAGTTGCTGACCAGCAGAGAATCAAGAATGGAGTTTATGAGAAAAATGCATGATGATTATGAGAACCAGATTGTCACATTTGCTTTAAATAAAGGCATCAATCCAGATCAGCACCATTGGGCTGCAGATGGATTAGGAATTCCTTTTTGTATGGTATTGGAAAGCATAAAAAATTATCAGTTAGCCAGAGTGGGATTATCTCCAAATCAATATTTTGAATATGAAGAGGATATTAATGTCACAAAGGAATTATTTGAAAGAGCTAACCCAAAATGGAGGAATAAATGGTTGGATGCCAATAAAGAGTGTAGGAGAATCTGGAAGGAGGCACCTTTGCACTTAAAGATTAACCCAGCTTATTGTCCTGTGGCCAGAAGAAGGGAGTGGACCGTTTTTTGGGAAAGAAGAAAAACAGGGCAGATTCCAGCAAAATGGCTGAACTTTCCAAAAATAGCAGGTCCAAAGGCAGGAACTTGGCCTACAAAGAGTTACATGGTGAACACTGCTGAGTCGGTTATAGCAACATACAAAGATGTTAATGACCCTGCTTGTATATTACTTATCAGAATAATGAGACTAATTTTAGCCTGTATAGAAACATACACAGATACGGATGTCAGAATTTTGAATTACATTGGATTCAATTCTCCAACAGATGCTCTATTATTTGATCTCAGTGAGACACCTGATAGGATATGTCTAATGGCCTATTATAGCAGAATAGTGTTTTTGGGCAGCCACTTTTTGCAAATTTTTGAAGATGCGTTTGACTATGGGTTTTTTGAACGAGAATCAGAAATTTTTGGGAAATTATCAGTTGTTACTAAATCCAGACTTACTGCCTATGAAGCCTCTTATACAGAATACTTGAAAAAGGACGTTATTGACAAACCTGAAGCTGCAATACAATGGAGAAAAGCCTTGTTCGAGATGGTCAACAATTTAAATGTAACAGAAAGAAAAAGCCATGATTTACTGTCACAGGTGTATCAAAGAAAGAAGAAATGAAGAAAAGTGATCAAAGTAGAGGAGCAGAAAAATCTTTCGTCAGGAGCCGAAAGGCTTAGGAGGGGAAGGATGTTGGAAGGTGTATTTTTGGAAAGCATTTTTGATGTAAAAAATTAGTAAAAAGCCAAAAAACTTGTAAAATATTTATGCAATGGTTGTAAAAAGAAGGAAGAGTCTTCCTTATGTAGTCAAGGACCTCATGTAATTTTTGTAGAATTTTTAGAAACTCTTAGATAGCATATTTTTAGAAAATTAGAGAAAAAGACCTAATTTCAAGTGTGAAAAGGGACACTTGAAAATGTATATAAGTCAATTTTCTCTATTTTGGAGAGGTTGGTTAGTCATTTGCTCAAGCTATCAATAGAGAAGAAAGAGTTTCTGCAAAAATCGTGTTTTCTCCTGTTGAGTGTATTTTCTTTGATGTGTGAGCTTGTTTCTTGCTTAATCATGGAGATTTGTGAGTTACATTTGTGTATTACTGAGTGAGTTGTATGAAGAGAGAGGTCTATTGCTGTAATGAGTGGAAAAGGACTGAAGAAAGTTCCAAAATTGTGAAAATCGTCTGATGGTACAGAATCGCGATTGTCTCGTCTCTGTGATACAGGTGATATTTTTCAATTTTGAGTTCATATTTGTATTCTGCTAATGAAATGGCATGGTTTTGACACAAAGATCATAGAAAATGATGGAGATTTGCCTTAGTTATGGTAAACCCTAGATTTTCTCTTCATCTTCAATTTCTCTCAGCAATCCAGCCATTAATCTCTTATTTCCTTGAATCTATTATCTTGAAGGGGCTGTGGTCTTATGGATATTCCTAGGATTGACAAAATAAAGATGATTTGTTGATTCTTTGTTACTCCATGATTGGAGAGGACAACTTGGAGTCCAAAACAAAACAGTAGTCCAAATCTAGTGAACACGTTCTCGAAAAGAAACTTGGTTGTAGTTCTTGCGTCATTTTTCTTTGTTGCTTTTGCTTCAACCCATTTGGTCAGGTAATCTGTGGCTACAATTATGTATTCAGCATGTGACCCTTTTGCTGGTGGGCTAATAGGTCCTATAAAGTCTATTCCCCATTTCGTGAAAGCTCTAGCACTCATCATGGGTCTAAGTGGCATCTCATCTCTTCTAATAGGATATCTCGTTCGTTGACAAGTATCACATCGTTGCACATATGTTATGGCATCTTGGTGTGGAGTTGGCCACCACATTCCAGCAAAGAGGATCATTTTTGCTGTTTTGTCTGCAGAGAAGTGTCCTCCTGCAGCTCCTGTATGAGCCATCTCTAAGACAAAAAGATATTCATTTTCGTGAATGCACATTCTTAATTGGTTATCTTTCCCGCGTTTAAAGAGTTGTTTTCTTATGATGGCATAATCCTTACTCTGTTCTTCAAGAGCACGCTTCCTTGCTAAAGTAGCTCCGTCAGGGTATTCTTGAGTTTTCAAGAACTTTACCAGTGGCATGCTCCATCTTGGTGCTATCGTAGAATAGCATAAGGTAGAGTTCTCATCTGGGGTTTGTTCTTGACAGGTCAGACAGGTTGATACATAGTTATGTGCATCTCTTTGCATGGTTGGCCAGTATATGCCAAATCTCTTGAGTGTTTGCCACGTTCCATTTGCATTCAAATGAGTGTTCCATTGGTTTATGTGTGCTTTCTGAAGCCACATTTCTTGTTCCTCTTCTTCCACGCATCTCATCAGTAATCCGCTTGAATCCTGGTGGTACAAACTTCCCGCAATAATGTGAAGGTTTTTAGTCCTCCAGAGGTCTTGCGTTTGGTTTGGTGTGATCCCATCTTTAGGTCCATGTGTAAGTATAGGGATCAATTTTTCCGTCCATTGAGGACATACTTCCAGGTTAAAAAGATAAGTGTCTGGCAGGTCATCGGGTACTCCTATGGGTGGTTCTCCATGGGTCATTCGAGATAAGTGGTCTGCCCTTATGTGGGTGTTTCCCTTCTTGACTATTACCTCAAAATCAAATTCCATTAGCAATAAAAACCATCGTACTAGTCGTCCTGTATTGCAAGGCTTGTTGACTAAGTACAATAGGGCTTGATGATCAATGAAGAATTTGAATTTGTTTGCCAATAAGTAATGTCTGAATTTCTTGACTGCATATACCATCCCTAGGCCTTCTCTCTCCGTGGTAGTATAATTGCGTTCCGCTTGATTTAACTGTCTACTGGCATAGGCTATCGGGTGGTCTAATTTTCCTGTGTCTGCTGGTTGAGCTAAAATGCAACCAATGGCAAACTTGGAAGCATCCACATGAATGTGAAACGGTTTATTCCAGTTGGGGACTCGAAGGATGGGTGCTGAACTCAATCGATTCTTTAACTCATTAAAAGCTTTTTCGCATTCTTCGGTCCAATTAAATAGAGTCAATAATGCATAAAGAGGTCTAGCAATTATGGCGTACATATATATGAATCTTCGATAGTATCCACAATGTCCCCTAAATGCTTGAACTTCTTTAGCAGTCTTCGGTCTTGGTAAATCCAAAATTACTTTAATTTTGTCTTCATCTGTTGAAATTCCATTCTTAGAGACAATATGTCCTAAGATTTTCCCTTGTCGAACCATGAAGACACATTTTTCAGGATTGAGGCATACTCGATATTGCCGACATTTGGCAAAAATCCTTTCTAGTTCAGGGATGTGCTCTGATCGTATAGCTGAATATGTACAAAGATCATCCACGTATACCTCCATACTTTTTCTCAGAAATTCCTTGAACACATGACACATCAATCTTTGGAAAGTAGCTGGGGCATTCGTTAAACCAAAAGGCATGACTCTAAAGGCGTATACTCCCCATTCAGCTGCAAATGCTGTCTTATGTTGGTCCTCAGGAGCAATGGCTACCTGATTATACCCTGAAAAGCCATCCAGAAAACTATAAACTTCCTTCCCTGCTACCCTTTCCAAGAGATGATCAGTGATTGGTAAGGGATAGCTATCCCTTATGTTTGCGGCGTTCACTTTCTTCAAATTGATGCACACTCTTAACTTTCCATTCTTCTTTGGTACAACCACCAAGGGTGACACCCATTCCGTGTGCTCGATTTCATAGATGAATCCAGCATCTAATAATTTATCTATTTCCTCTTTTATCTTGGCTGAATACACATCATTGTAAGTGTATGGTCTTTGTTTAGAAGGTTTGGCTTCGGATGTCATGGGGATTCTATGCGCACATATAGATGGATCTATTCCTTTCAAGTCCTTATAAGTCCAAGCAAAGACATCCCGATATTCTCTTATGAGACGAATTAACTCTTGTTCTTCTTCCAATGAGACATCCTGTCCTATGAAGGTACATCGTTCCTCTCCTCCTTCCATAGTTACAACTATTTTCTTGGTTTGTTCCTTATTATCATATGCTATTCCAGGCTGTGCTTCTCTTTTCGGCATTTGAATAGCAATTTTCCTCTCCTTCACTTCATATTTTTTAAAATGGGCTGGTACCTCAAATTGGTCTTGGGGTTTGTTTTCTCCATCTTCTGATTCTCTTTCAACTTCTAATTCCCCTTTCTGTGTAAGTTCCTGGTGTTTCTCTTCGGCTGTGTTATCTATGTTGGTAGTACTATTCCCTAGATCCATGGGTTCAGGTTCCATTTCTATGCTCTCGTAGTCCTCCTTCCAGTCTTTCTCGATCACTTCTCCTTCTTCAGCCTCCTGAAGGACTACCATATATAGGCTGACATCATAACCCTCCTCATCGATACATTCGTTCATGGTCACTACTTCTTCGTTTACACAGACATCGAGGGTAGCTAAGATTTCCATCCAACCATGAGGTTCGAATTCTTCATCCGGAAATACTTGTGGCATATAGGCTGGATCTTGTACAGACCTCACTATTCCTTGTTTCTACTGCCAACTTTTTCTTCTCTCCTCTTCCTTCTTTGCAGCTTGACATATCCACAGGTGAGTGTCCTCGTTCATCCAGGATTGATCACTAGAACCTGCACTATGAACCGATTGATCGTCTTCCTCTTTATGGATTTGATTCCATTGTAGAGGTGGCACATCTTGATAAGTGTATGTATGTAGGTTTATCCTAGTGGTGGTTCCTGCGTGTTGTAAGTATACCGCGTCTTTTCCCCAATCTTGTACGACCTTTAGTTGTCTCATGAAAGGCCTTCCCAGGATCATTTCATAATTGCTTGGCCTTTCGAAGTGACATATTGCTAAAGTGTGTTCAAATTCCACTCCACACGTAGTGAAGACTACTCGTTCCAACAATCCTAAGGGTCTTTCCGTATGTCCATCTGCCATTTGTATTTTCATGCGAGTTGGCCTTAATGTTGGTTTTCCCCATTTCTCCCAAATTTCTTTGGTAGCAATGCCAACACCGGCTCCTGAATCTAATATGGCTTTGGTAGTGTAACCCCTATAAGTAATTGGAAGGCAGGTATTTCCTTCATCTCCCTCGCTAAAGTCTCCTACTTTATCCACTGGGATTCTCACTGTGTTTACTTCGTCAGCTATCTCTTTCTTTTCCTCCTTGACTTCCCATTGATTGATTAATTTCTCTTTTAAATGTGGTTTTACCTTTAACAGTTCTTCGAATGTCAGGGTACATGGGATTTTTACCTCTCTAAGGCGTTGTATGATCTCGGATGTTTGGGCTGATGGGTTCGTTTCCCGTCTCCTTATTGATGGAATGCGGTACAATTCTGAATTGCGCTCGTACTCCCCGGTGTAGTTGGGCAGTTCCTTTACATCTTCCTCTTCTTTGTCACTTGCATCCATTGGAAAAATTTCTTTTGAATTTAGTTCAGGTATTGAACCCTCTATTTCATTTTCTGCTTCTAATTCTTCAAAGGGTGGTTCGATTCCTTCCACTTTCTTCCATTTGTCCTCTTGAACTCGTGCCCATAGATCCTTAGTCCATTCTCCTTCTATTTCTGGAACTATGGATCCTTCCTTTCTCTCAACACCATGTTCTTCATTTTGTGGTCTATTTACTTCAGGTTTTTCACGAGTGTTCACACACTCTTGGAATTCTCCTTCAGAAATTCGGGTATTGGGTAAAGGCGATGCAGGTTTTTCTAAGGTTTGTTGTGCAACTTCTATCAATTTCTTGCAGATTTCCAGTCTTTCTTTTTCTAAGTCGCCTCTCGGATATTCTCTCTCGTGTTGTTCTATGGTAGGTCCTGCTTTTATTCGTGCCTTATATGCCTGAATCCACATGGCTAATTCTTCAGGCATTGGGTCTGCTAAAACTGATCCTACCTCTTCTTTCTGATACTTTTCATTTTGGTTCCCTTCTTCCCTCTTCGGTTCTTCTTTTGGTTGTTGTTCGTTTCCCTCTTTTTCCTTCCTCTGTAATAGCTTCTTTTCTTTTAGTCTCTCTCTTCGGTGCTTCCATTTTTGGGACCTTTTACTGGCAATACTTTTCTCTGGTTCTTCGGAGTCTTCAACTCTTTGAGGGATGGGTATGTCCCTCTCTTTGTCACTTTGATTATTCTCATCCGTTTTATCAGGGTTCTCTCTGGCTTTGGCTCTTGTTATGGCCTTCAAGGGTACGGTGTACTCTTTATCGCTCCCTGATGATTCAATCACTTCTATCACATTAATCTGCACGTTAGATGTGACTTTGTTGGGGTTCTTAGGACAATCTCTGAAAAGGTGTTCCCTACCACAATCATTACAGTAGCCTTCCCAGACTTGTTGTGGTGGTGGTGGGTTTGGCAATGTGCATTCTCTGATATAGTGGTCACCTCCACACCTGTAACATGGTCCTCTGGGTACAGGCGGTCTATTCATTGGTCGAGGTGGCATGGTTGCTCTAGGAGCTGTGTACATTAAGGACACATAATCCTGCTCATAACTGTATGAACTATCTGGTATTTCCATGCCATAGGCATATGGTTCATACTGATGCCCATATTCCATCATTGAGCTTTCATAACTAGGGTATGTTCCTTGACTAGGGTCATAAAATGCGTCATATGGTTCACTACTAGTCAAAGGTGTGGCTGGCACTATAGCTCTCTCTAGGTTCTCTTCAGGTTGGGCCATCTTGACTGGGACAACGTTCTGAGGATGGGGTGGTTGTTGTCCTAGCACTGGTTGTGGTTGTGTGTATCCCTGATAGGCATATGGTCGCGGTGCTGGGGCCTGCGGCTGATAAGTGGGATATCTAAAGGCTTCACCTCCTTGATCTCTTTGGGGATATCCATACGGTCTCGCATAAGGCTGGGTGGGTCTGGTTTGCCTATTGTAAGGGCAATTCTCTGTGCTATGGTTTGTATACCTTTGCTCTATATTGCAATATTGTAGAGGTCCGGGGACAGAGGGTCTATTATGAGCATAGGCAGGTGGTGGGACTACTCCCCTAGTACACAAATGAGAAGGATGATCACCTCCGCACTGCATACATCTTCTAAGCATAGGCAGTCTCATAGGATTAGTGGGATAATTCCTCTGTCCTTGAACGTTCAGTTTTTTTGCTACTAAATCTGCTATTTCCTCCACATTGTTTTTAGGGTTTGATGTGCTACTGGCTGACTCTTCGCTTTTCAAACTACCTTGAGGTATTTTCAAGTCTTCTGCTAGGTTGTCCTCTAGGTCTATACATTCCTTCATACACTCTTGCAAAGTTTGAACCCTCTTTACATACACTAATGACCTCAAAGTTCCGTTCAACAATCCTTCCAAAAATAATGATACCATTTTATTTTGGGTAGGCCTCTCCTCTACGGGGCATCTATCCACATACTGCTTGAATCTTCTTGCAGCCAATCTCACTGACTCGGTAGGGACTTGTTTGAAGCTGTGGATTAATGACGAAGAATTGTTTTTAATTCCTGATTTGGTAAATTCTTCAATCATTTTTGGATATACTTGCTCCATGTTCTGAAAGGCATTAGGGTCCAATGGCTGAAACCAAGCCAATGCTATGTCTCACAAGGTAAGGCCGAAGGACTCATATTGGATCAAGAAGTCTTCTACCTGTTCGGCTCTGATTACTGGTTTGAATTCAGCTATGTGATTGTAGGGTTCACTAGAGCCATCATAGTGATTTCTCATGCATTTAGCAACTTGAATTGGCCTTAATCTCCTTCCTGCTTCAGGTGGTCTAGGCATCACTGGAAAAATTGGTCTTCCTATTGGTATGCCTGGTCCTCTTACTATCGGTGGTCTGACAGGAGCATGAACTCCATGTCTTGGATCCATAGTTGGTTGAGGTCGGTAGTTAGGGTTATTTGCAGGCATTGTGAACTGTACATGTGGTCTGACTGGGGTCTGGGTTTGTTGTGTTTGTTGTGTTTGTCCCGACTGTTGATATGAATCATTCTGGGATGTTCCAAGTGGGTTTCGTGAAGTAGTGGCTTGGTCCCTAGGAGGGAACACTGGGATGTTTTGATATTTCAATTCCGCTCTTTCCGCTTCTGTTAATGGCCAATATCTTCTCTGATTCTTATCCAAATATGTGATGATGGTGGGGAACTCATGATCTTGTAACTCATAGATGGTAACTGGATTAGGAGCAGCTTCCCATATAGAGGAATGGGCTCTAAGCAGATGCTCCATCCCATTGATCAAATATACGTCTATTAGAGTGTCATCCTGGGGAATCAGGTCTCCTCTCCAAATTTTAGTAATCGTAGATCTCCCTCTAGGAGTAGTTACTTGCTCTTCGTTTCCACCTCCATTTAAGCTTGAAGCATTATTTTCTTCACCATGTTCGTTAATGTTTTCCGGGTGTTCTGTGACAACGTATTGGATATCTCGTTTGTCCATGTACAGTCCTCCTACGTACTTGACTGCTGGTCTAGGCACTATGTAAGCCTCTGATGCTTTCTTTAACCTGGCCACAGATCTGTTTAGACCATCCAAATAAATGGGGATCTCATTGTGGTTGGTGTTCACATACTCCAAGGAGGTTCTGTACTCTCCCTCAATAATTGACATCATGCTAATCATGGGTACTGTGTTTTGCATATCCTCTGAAGCCATGGGAATTTCTTCTTCTGACTCACTGGAGGTCTCCGAGTAATGTGAACGGTTACTTGGTTCTGCTACACTCCCTACAGAAGAAATTACACTTCTTCGGCTTCCTAGGGTTCTTCCGGATCTCAGGTTCATCCACTTCTCAACTCTTCTCAGTCTTTGCTACTCTTGGGCCTTTGGCACTCTTCTCTATAGGTCAAAAATGTCTAGAAGACTTGGGTTGGAAAGAAATAACTGAAGAAGAATTTTCTACAATCACGATACTTGTTTCCAAAAATCCACGATACATGATCTGTGTTCAGACGATACACGATCTCTGACAAATATCGCGATACCTGCTAGACGATACCGATACTTGGAAGAAACGATACCGATACCTGAAGGCAAACGATACACGATATTTGGTCACAGGCGATACACGATACTTGGAATAAACGATACTCGATATGAGAGAAGTATCGCGATCTTTGATCTAAGCGATCTCTGGGCCAAACGATACTTGGCTGGAAACGATATACGATATTTGATTTCCACGATACACGATCTCTGAACTGAAACGATCGACGATACACAATATGTGAGAAGTATCACGATCTCTGAGAAGCGATACACGATACTTGACCCAAACGATACTTTAGACAAACGATACACGATCGGCAGCAAGTATCGCGATCTCTGAGGATCAGACGATACACGATATTTGGTAAGTATCGCGATCTCTGAGAAGCGATACATGATACTTCAGCTCAGACGATACTTGATCTCTCACAAACGATCACTGGCCAAACGATACACGATACTTATCAGGTATCGCGATCTTTGACCAAACGATACTTCTCAAGTATCGCGACTGGCTCGAAACGATACACGATCAACGATACACGGTCAACAATCGCTGGGAAAACGATCTCTGACCAAGTGTCGCGATCGGTATGAAACGATACACGATCGATGGGAAATATCGCGATACTCAACCACAGGAGCAAAACGATACTTGCTAAGTATCGCGATACTCGACCGCGGGAGTAAAACGATACTTGACCCTTAGACAAATTTTAACAAATGTTTTTGAAGTTTTAGTTTGATGCCCTTGACCTCCTAGCTCCTCTCTCTTATCCTCACTCTCTGTACCAATCAAAACACACCTTTTTACCCCCTGTAGCTCTCAGACGATACCTGGCGCAGATCGTTTTACACAGATATTGAATTTTTTGAATGATCAGAAGGATCTAGCAATGGAGTGGCTCACCTTTGAAGCTCTGCCACACTCTTCTAGCACCTTTTCTAGCTCAAAGACACTCCACAAGCTCAGCCACGATACTCTGCAGCTCACGATACTCGACGCTCACTCACACGATACTTGCTCAAACAAGTGATTTTCAAAATGACTTTTTTGGCTTTTATACTTGATTTTTTTCCTATCTACTGAAAATGAATCAACAAGGCAAAGGATGAAAACTACTTTAATCTACTCCCTCACTCTTCCTACTCTCCTCCTACTACTCCTAAACCTAAAACTTATCACACACACCTCGGGGATGTGAAGTAACAAGTGCTGAAGTGACTAACTACTTGCCAAAGGACAATTTCACCTCTACAAGTACGATTCGATCACACTCGCTCTATAACTATCACGAAGGCACCTTGGTTGAGTGTTCCCCGGCAACGGCGCCAAAAACGTGTGTACTTGAGCCAATATGACTCAAGGACTTGTGCCAATGAGACTATACCTCAATTGCCACACAAGTGCATATAGTGGGATCTTTAACACACATTTTAATGTCAATCCTAAGGAACGACTTACCAAGTGTATGAAGACTTGTGCACACGTGATGGATAATGAAGTGGTTTAGCTAGCATGCATGAGAAAAGACTACTACCTCTCACACTTACTGAAATACTGAAAGTGTTTGCCGCAAGCCTCTTTTCAGCAGTTTTGGTATTTTGAGGTTTTCTCCCAGCCCAGAACTCCGAACATAGGCAATACGGTACTCGTTTCGAAGCTCTCGACGAGACGCATCCAACGGTGGTGGCTTCATTCAATTCTGACCACTCTGCTTCAAGTTATGGTAGAAACAGTGAATGACGGGAATCACAAATACCCGCGCCACAGCTTCTCTTAGCTTACGCACGCACTACAGCAGCTCAAAACAAAGGGGAAGGGGTAGACAACAGTCCTACACATGCATTTCAAGCATCACACACACATACAAGAGCAAAATGAAGATCAAAATCAGCAAGAAAGAGGCAAACTCGAAAATTCAGAAGAGCTCCTTGTTCACAATGGCAAGAGTTTTTTACAAAGAGTCACAAAGTGACTTATATACATGAGCCCTAAGTTTGGTCCTTTCACACAAGTGACCGGCACTTTATTCACTAAGAGACTAATTTCCTACTATTGTACATGGGTAATCTCTATTCTTCTGTGGGGATGCATCTAGAGGACTCCTCTAGTGCATTTACAAGGGAAAATATATTACAAGAATGAATATGATACAAAAATGTGTAGTCCAAATCGGAAAAATTTTGGGGCCCGTCTTTTTCTCCGCTCCGTACTTTCTTTAGCTCTGCAACAGCACGTAGACTAGAACTAGACAGATATGGCAACATAAAGTTCAATGTCCAACTGGGCATAAACTATCATAGACTCCGAGCAAGCCCTAAAGACCCCCATGAACCCCCCAATCAGGTAGTTACACAAGAGAGGAGTCAAGAACCTTCATCGGATCACTCTCGCTAACACGGTGTCCACCTCCATCCGTAGTATCGAATGCCTCATTCCATAAGGGGTTGGGCATGTTAGCAGTGGATCTCCCTTCTTTTCCAAAACCGACTGTGGATATGACATCTCACCCTCAACGGGTAGCACGGCCACATCACCCACGTACTCAATAGAGCAGCACATCAACAATCCACTAAGGCATTCCCACACCCAAGATGGATACGCAAAGCTACAGTATCCAATGAGTCCAACACTCCAGATCTTCGGCATCCCTCTCAATTTCAACCATGGCAATGTATTCGATAGAATTGGGTGCCCAAGACCTTGGTGACAACTCAATCCAAGTCTCGCCAGCTTTGGATACCTAAGAAATGTGTAATTTATGCTTCAACTTTAGTCAGCCTGAAGAAAACCTTTTTTGCAAGTCATAGGACATGCTTCACATCCTCTTTTGTAGATTCCACTTCATCTCTTGTAACCCCCCCCCCACGTTGTATAGAAATGGATTCCCAAGACTTCCCTAATCACGAGAACTCTTAACCAAGCCCATCCCCACTACCGACATGGTGAAGCTAAACACTTACTGACCACTCCACCCATCTCCAGCTCGACAAACCCATCTCACTACCATCCTTGTAACCTACACTAACTTTGTAGGCAGTGCTCATTAGTTTTCAATTATAAAGCCACGCACCTCACACACTATCACTCACAGTCAAATCACGCACTTCTCACATTCACCTCACACATCATTAAAACCACGCATACGGCATGGAAAGCATGTTGGTGGTGGAAAGGAATGGAGGTCTCATCTTCTTGGGATCCTAATTATTTTCCATGAGTAATGTGTTTTTCTCTTCAATCCAGCTTAGGTTCATTCACAAGCTTTCATCATGCAACTGGAAAGTTCCACCAGCACAGCGCTCGGACGGCTTGTAATCAAATTTGCATCTCTTCCATTTGAAAGCCTGTTAACAGTGATACCACTAGAATTCCAAGGTTTCATAGGACCTATGTGTTGGAGAATTCCTCTCCTAATCGCAGCAGAAAGTGTAGAAGACCTTCTCAGGATCAAGACCTTTGCCAACAACTGAACCTTCAAATGAAAACTCGTACCAAGTAAAAAACGCAATGAACTTGAAATTTTGATCACTCAAACTAGACACCTATAGCTTTCAAATGAGCTATCAAACACTCAATTTGGAGTAGATTTGGGTTGGCAACTCTTTGATACAAAACAGGCTACTTGTCCACTCAATTATGCTGAAAACTAGACTTCACTAAAAACTGAATAACTCACAGAGCATAAAGAATTTCATAAACCTGTTCTATATAAAGAAAGTACTCAAGATACGCTTTCCAACGAATGTTTAAACACTAAAATTAGATACATATATTGAGAGATATGACTCTCACAAGTAGACTACCCAAAAATGGGTGTGCGGCTGGACATATTCTATAAGAGTGAACTGAACGAAATGACTCAAACCAAATGAACTACCTACAAAGGGAGTTCCACGCCTTCTTCCTCTATTCTTGAGTATCCTCCCTTGCCTCTTTTATAGACAAGTGACCAAAAACTCTCATGATGAGTTTGAGAGCTCTTCTCCATCATTTCTCCACTACTTTGGACAGCCACTCCTCTTACAGTTCAGCTTTTTTTGGATTTGATTCTCTTTTGGCCTTGTTGAGCCCATAAAAGTCATGTGGGTCAAAGTCAACTATAGTCAAAGTCAAAAGGTCAAAGTCAAAGTCAACAGGTGCAAAGTCAAAGTGCTAAAGTGCAGGTGTCAAAGTGCACAAGTAGTGCACAATTAATGGTCCACAAAGGGTAATTTGGAGAAAGTGGGTTGCAGGTTGCAGAGGTATTTTCTCTAATTTCCCTAAAGTTCAAAGTGTGTTTTAAAGTGTTTTGAAAGGTTCAGGTGAACCCCCTCTAATGTGCAAAAGTGAAGACTTAAAAGGAAAATGTGAAGGTATGTGAAGCGGCAGCGTACGCACAGGGGATAGTATGGCCCCCCAATTAAAATTTTTGGTTTTAGTTTAAAGTCACTACATGACAAAACAGTGAGTTGTTGGCTGTCACTTGTGAAGACAATCTTGGGACATCAAAGTGAGCACCAAGATACTATTGTAGTTAGGAGCGTACGTGATCGACACACTCAAATCAAGGCAAGGACTATTATTGGACCAATCTTAGAGTAAGCAGGAGAAGCATAGTCTAAGTGAAGCAAGAAAGAGAAGTGCAAGAGTCACCAGTGTGCGACGCAGAGAAGTGGAATTGAAGGAGTGCATGGAGAGTGACTAAGGGATTGTGCAGAGAGTGCTAAGCTAGTCCCCCAAGGATCTCAAGGTCTCTTGGCAGTGTGCGCATGCCGACAGAAGGTATTCATTCCTCCCCCTTAGTGGAAGCTTGGTGCAAGGTGTGCACAAGGATAAGCTTGAAGCAGGTGGAGGTCTGGTGCAGAGGAGGCCGGCGGCAAGAAGACTTTGGGATATTTGGTATTTTGTGATTGGGCACTTTGTGTGATTGTGCACAGAAGTATTGGCTTGTATTGTGCTTCAAACTTTGTAATTGTCTTACTGTAATCAATCGGCAGAAGCTTCCAAGGTGTATTTCCTCTTCTGGTCTTTTCATTTTCTCCTACAAACCCTCAAACTCCTTCTTGTCTAAGAAACCCCCAAAAAAATTTGGCACACACGGTGGGACTTCCAAGGAGATTTGAGCTTAGGAGAAACCAAGTGCAAAGTATAGCAGAGGTCACGTGTCTACAGTGCTACTACAGTGCTATTTCATCAAACAAAAGGTAAATATTCTTATCAAGTGTCTCATATTCAGTGGGCTATGAGCTGCTCATGACCGCAACCCGGTCCCAAACATTGAGGGTCACCTGCAAGCAGACAAGAAGGAAGGTTGTTAGAAGGTCCTCTAGTCCACTATCTTCAACCTCACCAGTAAAGAGCATGGCGGGTCAGGTAGACTTTGAAACTTTACTCTCTAGATTAAATATAAAGTTTCCTTCTTTCAAAGGCCTAGCTCAGGAGGATCTGGATGAACACATTAGAAGGTTTTTGGCATTATGTAAGACTAGAGGCTTAATGGGTAGGGAGGATGCCTTTTCTATTCTCTTCCCTGCCACATTAGAGGGATTAGCAGATAAGTGGTTCAGTCAGTTTGCTGAAAACCATTTTACCGCTTGGGATGTGATGAAAGATGCATTTAAAAATCATTTCCAGCATGGCAACACTGCGGAGATTATCATAGAAGAACTAGAAAATTTAAGATTGGGTCCAGGAGAAAAGTTCCCAGAGTTTGTGACTAGGGCCAAAGCACTAATGGCTAAATTGCCAGATCCACCACATGATTTTTTTGTTAAGAAATGGTTAGCTAAGCCCCTACCAGTGGCCACCCAATGCAAAATAAAGGAATTAGTGTTACCTACAGCCTCCATAGAGGAGTTCATCAACACAGCCACACGCTTGGAGCAGATAAGGCACCAGTATGGAGCAACTTCTTCCCAACCAACATATGGTACAGAAATGGAGGATCTAGTGATCTAGCTAAGGGAGGAGCTGGAGGGCTTAAAAAGGAATAAGCCTTACAAAGAGGAGGAGACTGTTGTTGCTCAGTTGAGAAGGGAAATTGAAGCACTAAAGCTCCAAAAGGAGGAGGAGGCCCAAGCAGAGGAATTGGCTCAGCTGCGACAAGAGCTGCAGGAACTCAAAGGGAGTGGCATCAAGAGTGGACTTTGGTGTTCCATGTGCAGCAAGCAAGGTCACATAGTAAGTGAATGTCCTCTGTTAAGTGTGACTTGTCAGTTATGCAGGAAAGTTGGCCATGAGGCCCATGAATGCCAATCAAGAGGAATGCCTGCAACGACATACTGGACACAAGGAGGACCCCCAACACTAGAAAATGTGATGGTTGTTGCACCAAATCAAAGTAACAACTATAATCCTAGACAAAGGAATAACTTTGGAAATGGGCCTAGGAGGCCAATCATCTGTTTCAGATGTGGAGAATGCGGGCACTATCAAAGTAGATCATGCCTGAACATACAATGAAAAAGATTGGACTCCACCCTTCAAGGCCTGCAAATTTCACTGTTACTTTGGCAGATCAGAGCAAAGTAAGGCCCTTGGGAGTGATCCCAAAAGTTCCACTTGAAATACAAGGTAATCTATTCATTCTGGATTTTGTGGTTTTAAGATTGCCACAGGTTGAAGGAGGATTTCCCCTCTTAATTGGACGACCATGGCTGAGGCATGCAAGTGTCATTCATGATTGGGGCAAGGATACTATGTGGGTACAAAAGAAAGGGCAAGAGCTGACACAGATTCATTTAGGAGAGGGCCCAGATAATCAAGGAAACACTAGCATGATGCAAACAGTTTGCATATGCATGGAACCAGAATCGGAGGATCAACCCCAAATAGATTTCGAGGAAGAAGAAGATATTCTAAATTGGCTCCAGGCAGGCAACTCTTCCTCTTGTTTTGGAATTTTTCTTAATAATTCTTGCACGAATGAAGGTTATGATGAAGGGGCAGGAAGACACCCCTCAAATACAACTTGGAGGAGGATATGACAACCACAGATAAGGAGGTTACTAAAGCTAAAGGCAAGGTAAAAGATCCTAGTGAAGAGTGTTCTTTCCCGATTCAAGAAATCCCTGCAAGATGGATGCAGGACAAGGAGGAACACATTGAAATCCAAAATACACCTGCTTATGAAGCAATGCACGAAAAGCTAGTAGAAGAAGACAAGGAAGAAGATGAGCACGAAGATAATATGGTAGAGAGAAATCATGTCAAAGAAATACAATTAGGCACTCAAGACAATAATCGGCCAGTTTTGGTGGCCACTTGGTTGTGGAGCCACCCAGGGCTCCTTGAAAAGGTAAAATCATTCTTGACCCATTATACAGATGTTTTTGCCTAGCATTATAAATACTTAGAAGGAGTGCCTACAACTTATGGAGAGCACAGAATCCCTCTGGTTGATGGAGCCAAACCCATAAGAGGGAAGAGTTATAGAATTAATCCAAAATATGTTGAAGCTGTCTATGTGGAAATACAGAAGATGGAGGATGTAGGAATCATCATTCCTGTGGAACACTCAGAGTGGCTCTCACCTATGGTTATAGTACCAAAGAAGAATACTAATAAAATCAGAATTTGTGTTGACTTTAGAGCACTCAACAAGGTGACCATTCCAGATGGTTTCCCAATGCCTTTTGCAGAGCAGGTCATTGAAGAAGTGGTTGGGCATGCATTATATAGCTTTATGGATGGATTTAGTGGCTATAATCAAATATCAATACACCCAGAGGATCGTGAAAAGACTTCTTTTATCACACCTTGGGGAACATATGTGTATGTAAAAATGCCATTTGGGCTCAGAAATGCTCCAGCCACCTTTAACAGAACGGTCAATCTCATTTTTGGCCCCCTATTGCTGGAATCACTTAGAATCTTCATGGATGACTTCTCTTCGTTTCCAGGCTTTCATAAAGAAACTCCTCTAGATTGTTTGGACCATCACTTGAGGTAGCTGCAGAATGTTTTCAAGAGATGCAGGGAGACTAAGCTAAAGCTCAATCCAAACAAATGTCATTTCCTTGTGACAGAAGGAACTCTCTTAGGACATGTGGTGTCGGCTAAAGGTATGGCCCCGGATCCTGACAAAATCATTTCTATATTAAAGTTGCCTAAACCTAAATCTCCTAAAGAGGTTCAGAGTTTCTTGGGGCATACTGGATACCATAGAAGGTTTATAAAAATGTATGCAGAGATAGCCAGACCACTGGCTAGACTTACAGGTAAGGAAGTACCTTTTAAATGGAAAGAAGAGGAGGAAAAATCATATCAAACATTACGGTCAAGGTTAGTGTCTTCTCCTATTTTGATCACACCTGAGTGGTCAAAAATCTTTCATATACATGTAGATGCCAGTGCCTATGCAGTGGGGGCAGTTTTGAGCCAACCCAGTGAAGAATTTAAAGTGGAGAGACCAATTCAATATGCCAGTAGAATCTTGACCAAGGCTGAAAGGAATTACAGTACTATAGAAAGGGAAGCCCTAGCAATGGTTTTTGCTGTTCAAAAATTTTGTCATTACTTACTGGGAGTAAAATTTATTATTATAACATATCACCAACCACTAAAATACTTGCTCAATAAGCCACAAGCCACTCGTAGAATATGGAGGTGGTTATTGTTGTTCCAAGAGTTTGATTTTTCTGTAGTCCACAGACCAGGTAAAGAAAATGTTATGGCGGATCACCTATCCAGAATCAATATGATGAATCAAGCTCGTGGAATCAATGATGATTTTCGAGATGCTCATATGTTTGTTGTACAAGCTCAAGGTTGGTATTATGATATCAAGAATTTCATTAAAACTGGTCTGTATCCAGAAAAGGCTAGTGTTGTGCAAAGAAAGAGACTGTTAATCAAGAGTAGACCATATACCTTCATTGAAGATAAATTATATAGACAGGGCAAGGATGACAGATTAAGGAAGTGTTTGGAAGAAGAAGAAGTCAGGGAAGTCCTTCACTCTGCACATGAAGGAACAGGTGGTGGGCACCTTCCAGGGCATATTATGATTCAGAGGATACTGGATGCTGGTCTATGGTGGCCTACACTATTTAAGGATGCGGATGAATGGGGAAAGGCATGTGACGTTTGCCAGAGGTGTGGACCTAAGCCAACAAAGCAGAGGCATAGCCCCTTGATTGTTTCCACTTCCTGGCAACCATTTGAGAAGTGGGGGCTAGATTTTGTAGGGCCCATCTACCCTCCCACGATTCCAAAAAGAGAGAAATATCTCTTGATAGCTACAGATTATGCGACAAAGTGGGCTGAAGCTATTGCCTCCCCCGACTGCACTGCCCAAACTGTTGGTGATTTCATTTACAGTAGCATCATTTGTAGGTTTGGATGTCCACTTGAAATTTGTACGGATCAGGGTACCCATTTTGTCAATAAGGTCCTGCAGGAAATTTCAACAGGTATAGAATTCTACATAGGACCTCTTGTGCCTACTATCCAAGAGCCAATGGTCAGGCTGAATCGACAAATAAGGATTTAATCTCAATGTTAAGGAAGGAGTGTATGTTATAGCCCACTTCTTGGGGCATTGCTTATCAAGGTACCCTATGGGCATACAGGTTAGCTTACAAAGAGGCCACGGGATATTCTCCATTCCAACTGGTTTATGGCATATTGCCCATTGAGCCCTTTGAATTTTTACATGGACCACCTAAGATAACATTCATGCAGGGCAGGAAAGATTGTGATGTCTCTCAGAGGCTCGGAGCACTACATAAAGTGGAGGAGATTCGTCTACTAGCAACAAAACAATTGATAGAGACTCAGATGAAGAGGAAGGAGGCACATGATCGACATCTGTGGAACAACAACATAGAACCAGACATGTTAGTTCTTCTCCATAGACCTCATCTTCATACGCAATTGAGAGGAAAATGGCTTCCACATTGGGAAGGACCTTATCGAGTCAAAACAATGCTAAATTGGGGTGTTGTGGAGTTAGAGACGCTGAAAGGAGAGGCCTTGCCACTGGTCAACATATCAAGGCTCAAGGCCTATCATCAACACACTTGAAGAAGTATGGATCACCTAGAACTTCAAAATCTGTCCAGGTTGTACATAGCTTTCTCATCTCATTTTGCTCAGTTTTAGTAGTTTTCTTTATCAATTTCATTCTTGTTCCTTGTGTTTTTAGCAAGCCTAGAGGCATTTCATAACCTGCAAAAGTAAAAATTTTGGGTATTTTTGGAAATTTTTCTAGCATTTTTTATCCTTTTCCGATATCATTTTCTTGCCAAATAGGAGGAATAAAAGGAGACTCTGTGTGGTTTGATGAAGGAAATTGGGCCTAGCCCTGTAGAAAATTTCATGAGAATTTTTTCATAATTTTTTGGTAATTTTTTGGCTTTTTTTTATTTTTCCTTCAATTTTCTCTATTTTTTGGGTTATTTTCAAAAAAAAAAAGGGCCCCCCAAGATTTTTGGGTTGAATAAGAAGAAGAAAAAAAAAACTCTCCCCCCCCCCCTCCCTCCCCTCCCTCCCCCCCCCCCTCCCCCCCCCTCCCTCCCCCTCCCCCCCCCCCTTCCCCCCTCCCCCCCCCCCCCCCGGTTCTGACAGCCCCCCCCCCATTTAATTTTTACTTTTTGTTTATTTTATTGTTTTTATTTTATTTATTTTATTTATTTTATTTATTTTCTTTTATTTATTTATTTATTTTATTATTTATTTTCTTTATTTTTCTTTATTTTTTTTCTTTTTCTATATGAGCGTTCCAAACAAAAAAAAAGGGACGACCATTTTTTTTAATTATTAGTATATATATAATTTAATTTTTATTTTTATTTTTTTTTTACATTTTTTGGCTCAAAGCATTTGGTTATGGATCGTGCCTCGGTTGAAAAAAAAAATGGAGTCATTTTCATGTTTTTTGGCACCTCTGGATTCAGTTTTTGGCTTTATTTTTCCAGATTCCCACATTTTCTATGAGTTTTGGTCACATCCCTCAAGTTTTGAGCACATTTATCACATGGTTTTATTTCACCACATTGTCCACATGGTATATTCTCACCTCATCTTACATTTGGTTTTTATATTTCCCATATGTACCCTCTGTGGCCCTCCAATTTCATCATTTTAACCCCCTCGAGAACCATGATTCCTACTCCCAATCCCTCCCTTTACCAATCTGCCTAGCCACATCATCACCCCTACCTGCCCCATCCATCTCCGCACCCTCAGCCCTCCCTTCCCCTTCCTTTCTACCCTCCCATTGCCCCCCTTTCGCTTTTCCATAACAAAATCCCACTTTTGGTTCTTCTCTGGTGCTTGTTCTGGTGGAATTGGTTGCTGCTCAGATGTCCTCTTCCAGCTTTTGCCGCTCCATTATCATGGTGTCCTATATGCTCAGAGTTTTGGTTGTCGCTCTCCGGGACGAAGAGCACATTAGGTGGTGGGCAACTGTTGAGCCCATAAAAGTCATGTGGGTCAAAGTCAAATGTAGTCAAAGTCAAAAGATCAAAGTCAACTGGTCAAAGTCAACAAGGTCAAGGTCAAAGTCAACAGGTGCAAAGTCAAAGTGCTAAAGTGCAGGTGTCAAAGTGCACAGGTAGTGCACAATTAATGGTCCACAAAGGGTAATTTGGAGAAAGTGGGTTGCAGGTTGCAGAGGTATTTTCTCTAATTTCCCTAAGGTTCAAAGTGTGTTTTAAAGTGTTTTGAAAGGTTCAGGTGAACCCCCTCTTATGTGCAAAAGTGAAGACTTAAAAGGAAAATGTGAAGGTATGTGAAGCGGCAGCATACGCACAGGGGAAAGTATGGCCCCCCAATTAAAATTTTTGGTTTTAGTCTAAAGTCACTACAGGACAAAACAGTGAGTCGTTGGCTGCCACTTGTGAAGAGAATCTTGGGACATCAAAGTGAGCACCAAGATACTATTGCTGTTAGGAGCGTACGTGATCGACACACTCTCAAGGCAAGGACTATTCTTGGACCAATCTTAGAGTAAGCAGGAGAAGCATAGTCTAAGTGAAGCAAGAAAGAGAAGTGCAAGAGTCACTAGTGTGCGATGCAGAGAAGTGGAATTGAAGGAGTGCATGGAGAGTGACTAAGGGATTGTGCAGAGAGTGCTAAGCTAGTCCCCCAAGGATCTCAAGGTCTCTTGGGAGTGTGCGCGTGCCGACAGAAGGTATTCATTCCTCCCCCTTAGTGGAAGCTTGGTGCAAGGTGTGCACAAGGATAAGCTTGAAGCAGGTGGAGGTCTGGTGCAGAGGAGGCTGGCGGCAAGAAGACTTTGGGATATTTGGTATTTTGAAATTGGGCACTTTGTGTGATTGTGCACAGAAGTATTGGCTTATATTGTGCTTCAAACTTTATAATTGTCTTACTGTAATCAATCGGCAGAAGCTTCCAAGGTGTATTTCCTCTTCTGGTCTTTTCCTTTTCTCCTACAAACCCTCAAACTCCTTCTTGTCTAAGAAACCCCCAAGAGGCCTCCACTACTTGCTGAAGTAAATGCTTCTATTTTTCATTTTTGTATTTTCCTTCTACTTGAAGAAAATCCTTTTTGCAAAAATATATACGAGCTTACTTCTTTATTTTTAACACTCCCCCTCAAGCTCACATGTGAGCTTGCACCTTCAGCCATATCCTGCAAGTTGATGTCGTCCTTGAACCTCTTTAGCTTAGAAGCATCTAGGGACCTTGTAAGCATGTCTGCAACCTGGTCATTAGTTCCAATGAACTTTATATCCACATCCTTGCTCAAAACTTTTTCTCGAACATAATGATAATGCACTTCTATGTGCTTGCTTCGTGCATGAAACATTGGATTGTTTGTCAAGTGAATGCTTGACATGTTGTCACCATAAATTGGAATGGTCTCCACCTGCACATCAAGATCAACCAAGAGCTTCTTAATTCACATAGCTTCACAAGTTGCAAAGGCTCAACCTCTATATTCAGCTTCTGTAGATGATAGTGCAACAGTAGGTTGCTTCTTTGCGCTCCATGTGATAGGTTTGCTACCTATCATGAACACATAACCTGAAGTGGATCTTCTATCTTCCTTCGAACCAGCCCAATCAGCATCACTGAAGCCCTTGACCTGCAATTCTTCATCATATCTATAACACAATGCATGATTGACAGTGTGCTTCACATATTTTAGCACTCGTTTGGCTGAATTTAAATGTTCACTTGTTGGAGCTTGCATAAATTGAGAAAGAACTCCAACAATATAACACAAATCTGGTCTTGTGATCGTAGCATAGATCAATGAACCTATAATACTCATGTATGTAGTTACATCATGTAACTTCTCTCCATCATTTGAGCATAGCTTCACATTTGTGTCCATAGGTTGAGTGAGTGGTTTGCATTCACTCATTCCAAATCTGAAAAGAACATCCAACAGGTACTTTCTTTGCATCAAGTAAATGCCATCTTTCCCATAGACTATCTCAATGCTTAAAAAGTATTTTAGCTCACCAAGATCTGAAATTTTAAACTCCTTACCGAGTTTTCTTTTTATCTCTTGTATTCATGTAACATTACTTCCTGTTATGATGAGATCATCAACATATATGCAAATATATACCTGCTTGCCTTCTTATTTCTTCATGTAGAGAGAGGGATCTGCATTACTTGGACTATACCCACACCTTGTAAGGTATTCGACCAATCTTTGATTCCAAGCACATGGTGCTTGCTTCAGCCCATACAAAGCTTTCTTCAATCTACAAACAAAATTTGGATGCTTTTTGTCTTCAAATCCAATCGGTTGACTCATGTATACCTCTTCTTGAAGTTCACCATTGAGAAAAGCATTTTTTATATCAAGTTGGTACAATGGCCATCTCCTTGCTGCACTCACTCCAATCAAGGTTCTAATTGTTCCCATCTTTGCAAGCGGGCTGAAAGTCTCTTCATAGTCGATGCCATGAGTTTGCTTGAATCCTTTTGCTAGTAGTCTAGCTTTATGCCTAGCTAGAGAGCCATCAGCATTTCTCTTTATTTTAAACACCCATTTATTTGGAATAATCTTCATACCTTCAGCCTTTGGAACTAGCTCCCATCTGTGATTGTCCTTGAGAGCTTTTATCTCTTCTTGCGTAGCTTTTTGCCATTATTTTTGTGTACATGCTTCTTCATATGCATCTGGTTCTTTGCCTTTGACCACTTGTGTCATATATGCAAAATGCTTTGCAATAAAACTATCATAGCTCAGCCTTTTAATTGGATACCTTGCTCTTGAAGACCTCCTTTCATTTCCTTTTGAACATTGCTTCTTCAACCGGTTCAACTTTACCTTTGGTGTGATCACCTCTTCATACTCTTCTTCACTTGCATTTGAATCGCTATTTTGGGCAGCACTTTCAGCTTTAGATCTTTCATAAGCTGATGTTGGTGATGAGGAATGACTCTTTAGCCTCCCCTTCCATGTTGAGCTTTCTTCAAGTGATGTAGAAGCTTCTGGACCTGACATTTGAGTGCTCGTTTGCTGAAATTCTTCTTGGACAGCACCTCCATCATCTTCGCAATCCTCTTCAAGAATCTTCTCTTTCCCTTTGTCTCCAAACCATGGTCTTAGCTCATCAAATACCACATCTCATGAGACTCGTAGCTCCTTTGTCACCGGATTGTAGCACCTATATCCCTTTTGCTCCGATGAATATCCAATATAAATACATTTTTCGGACTTTGCCTCCATCTTTGTCCTTAGTTCTTGAGGGATGTGAACATAACACACACATCCAAAAACTTTGAGATGTGTAAGGTCAGGTTTCTTACCGGAATAAACCTCCTCGGGAGTTAGATTATGCACTCCAACTGTTGTGCACTTGTTCATCAAATAAACGGTTGTACTAGTTGCTTCAGCCCAATAGTTTAGTGGCATCTTCATCTCGATGAGCATGCATCTTGCAACTTTTGTGATATGTCAATTTTTCCTTTCAGCTATTCCATTTTGTTGAGGCATGTACCTACATGTAAATTGTCTCTTGATGCCATTTTCATAAAGAAAATCTGAAAATTCTTTGGAGAAATATTCTCCTCCTCCATCGGACCTCAAGGTCTTTATGTAGCGTCCTGTTTCCTTTTCTACCTGTGCTTTAAATCTCTTGAACATGGAGAACACATCTGATTTTTGTTTTGTGCAAAACATCCATACTTTTCTTGAATGATCATCGATAAAAGTGAGAAAATATCTATTATCAGCCACTGATGGTTGTTGTGATGGTCCCCATACATCCGTGTGTATCAAGTCGAGGACATTCCTTGCCACATAGTTGCTCTTCTTGAATGGTTGTCGAGTTTGCGTTCCTAGATGGCATGCTTCACAAAACTCATGTAGTCCAGCATCATTGAATCTTGGAAGACCTCTTACCACTTCATGGTTGCTCATGTCCTTGAGCTTGGGAATGTTGATATGTCCAAAACTTTTGTGCCACAAATCGATTTCAGCAATCCTCTTGTTTCCAAACTGAATATACGTCACCTTTCCATGTGGTTGTTGAATGTCCAAGGTAAACATCCTACCTTCTTTCCTTCCTTGAGCAATGACCTTGAATCCTTCTTTTGGATTCTTTATAAAGCAGCCTTTTTCATTGAAGATAACATGATATCCTTTCTCTACCATTTGTCCTACTGAAATCAAATTCTTTGCAATAGTAGGAACATGAAGAACATCAGCCAATACCTTTCTATCTCCAAGCTTGATATCTCCAACATGCTCAGTTGTGTGTTGAGTTTCATCGCCGGTCTCCACACATCCTTTTCCACTTGGAGCTTGTAGCTTTGTGAATAAATCTCCTTGGCATGTCATATGGTTGCTGCAACCTGTATCTATGAACCATTTTTGGTCATCACTTCTCGAGTTGTTGTAGTCATGCTTCATGGCAAGCATGGTTTGCTTGTCTCCTTCACTTGATGTACTTGCATAGTTATTTTGGCTCCTTTGGTTGCCTCCATTCAGCCTTCCATTCTTTTGCCAACAATCATTTGCATAATGTCCTAGTTTACCACAATGATAACATGTTATACCTTTATGAGGATTGTATGAACCTCGATCTCTTCCTCTATTTCTTCCTCGACCTCTTCCATGTGTGTTGTCATTTGAGTTGTCCTTGTTGTCCTCCGAGTTATGTTGGCTGAAATTTGTGTTGTTGTAGATTCTCCCTCTTCCTCTCGAGCCTCCTCTTGAGTTCCTTCCTCTACCTCTTCTTGCATATAACATTTGACTATGGCTGTCCTTACCTTTGTTGCCTTCTCCCTTTTGAGCTACCTCTTCAGCCACAAGATTTGGTATAATCTCGTCGAATGTTGGTAGAGGATCTCTATAAAGAATGTTTGTGATGAGGGGCTTCCACTTTTCTTCACTCCTCAAGCCATTGAGGGCTGTTTGGATGATGTCTTCCTCTTCTATCTTGCATCCAACTGATGCTAGCTGATCTCGAAGCTCCTTGATCCTCAATGTATACTCACTAATGCTTTGGTTTGAGCTTTTCTTCATGTTGTTAAGCTCGTTCTTGAGTTGCATCCTTCGAGACCTTGTTGAGGTAGCATACACCTTCTCCAATGCTTCCCAAACTTCCTTGGCTGTTTCTAAGCTTTGCACATAACCAATCATAGTGTTAGAAATAACTTCTGAGATGAGGAACATCACCCTTCGATTCCTCTCTTCCCAATCAGCAAATTGTCTCCTTTGTGCTGGAGTAATGTTGGGATTTTCAAGGTTCACCGGTTGTGGATCGTCTCCACTAACTAGACTCCATAAACCTTTACCTTTAAGGTAATTTATCATTCTATACCTTCAAGACTGAAAATTATCTTTGTCTAACTTCTCAACTTGTTGTCCTAAATCAGCCATTGAAAACTTCCAAGATTGAAGTTTACCTCAAGTATTGTGTGGCGCTCTTCCTTGACTTTATAAAGCTCCCCCTTGATTTGTAGCTTCTCCTTTGCTTCACTTGAGTTCCAATGCTTTGCCTCTTCAAAATTCAATGCTCTGATACCAATTGTTGGAGAATTCCTCTCCTAATCGCAGCAGAAAGTGTAGAAGACCTTCTCAGGATCAAGACCTTTGCCAGCAGCTGAACCTTCAAATGAAAACTGGTACCAACTGAAAAATGCAATGAACTTGAAACTTTGGTCACTCAAACTAGACACCTATAGCTTTTAAATGAGCTATCAAAAACTCAATTTGGAGTAGATTTGGGTTGGCAACTCTTTGATACAAAATAGGCTACCTATCCACTCAATTAGGCTAAAAACTAGACTTCACTAAAAACTGAATAACTCACAGAGCATAAAGAATTTCATAAAACTCTTCTAAATAGAGGAATTACTCAAGATAAGCTTTCCAACGAATGTTTAAACACTAAAATTGGACACATATATTGAGAGATATGACTCTCACAAGTAGACTACCCAAAAATGGGTGTGCGGTTGGACATACTCTATGAGAGTGAACTGAACGAAATGACTCAAACCAAATGAAATAGCTACAAGGGGAGTTCCACGCCTTCTTCCTCTATTCTTGAGTTTCCTCCCTTGCCTCTTTTATAGTCAAGTGACCAAAAACTCTCATGATGAGTTTGAGAGCTCTTCTCCATCATTTCTCCACTACTTTGGATAGCCACTCCTCTTACAGTTCAATTTTTTTTGGATTTGATTCTCTTTTGAATGATTCTCTTTTGGCCTCCACTACTTGCTAAAGTAAATGCTTCTATTTTTCATTTTTATATTTTCCTTCTACTTGATGAAAATCCTTTTTGCAAAAATATATACGAGCTTACTTCTTTATTTTTAACACTATGCCTATTGAAGACCCACCCCATGGAAAAACAAAAAAAGTGAGCAGTAAAGCACATTGGTTCCAAGGGCTCGTCGAACCACTGGGTGAAGCAGAATTTATCTATGAAGCCAACCTGACATACGGAGCAAATGTGTGGCAGCGATATCAATTCTTCTCACAAGAATTTGAAGACCTTCAAAATAGTGAAGAACTCAGGCCTATCTGGCAGAGAGTGGGATTTGCAAACTACTTGAGTGCACCACTCCCTAAACCTGACTTTTATCGGTTTTATTATCTGGTGGCTTCTATAAAAGAACAAGAGCAAAAAGATTCGGATCCAGTATTCATACTACCTTCCTTAGTCAATGACTCCCCTTCTAGAAGTTTACCTTGTCTTTGGACTTAATCAGGACCACTCTTAAGATTCATGGTAATCATACACCCACAGAGAAAGAGTGCCTTATCCCAAACGCTATAAAGCAAAGTGATGTGGACAAATGGCCTACAATCTCAGCCATCACTCCTCAACTCACCACTTGTTTGAGAATATTCCTCCAACATTTTGCTTTTTCGATAGAGCCCTTTACAATGCCCCACAAATGTTTATGGTTTGGATTGTACCTTGCCACTATTGGTCCTCAAACGATTGACATTTCCACTTATATCCAAGACTAGCTTTTATTGGTAGGACATCCTTGGGAGAAGAAAAATGTTGTCTGTGGTTGGTGTGCCCTAACACGCATTATCTATATGTGTTTGGCTTATGATATCACTATTGAGAGATCCCTTTCAGCAAGGCAGTTACAAAAACACAAAGGCTCAAAGAAGACCACGAGACCTCCCAATGCTAGAAGAGTAAAGTGCATGTGTGGCACAATCCCCTGTTTACAAGTTCTGGAATCGCCTTCACCGTAACCCGCACCTGAGACCTCCCCACCACGACCTCTAGTTCAACCACAGCCAACTGTTCCACCACTCCGAGTCTGCTTGAATCGTTCCGCTACCATGCATGAGGGCTCACAGGCAGCAACCATTGTTCCTACCACCATTCCGACCACGACCACCACTACTGTTGAAGCTCCCATGGTGACCTCAGCCTTTGTCTCTAACTGTTTTACCTTCCCAGTCACTAGTTTGGGTACAGAGGATACCAACATTATATTTGATTTCGAGATCCCATAGGCGTTGTCCAATGACTTCTAGTTTTCATACACACAATTTGTTTCTCAAGAATTGAATGACCTGCTTACCCCACAACACCATCAGAGGGAGAGAATGTTGACTTTGAAGATGAAGATGATGACCGCACGGTGACCGATGAGGGAGTTGTTGACTCTGAAGAGAATGAGGAAGAGGCACATCAATCGGAGACACAAGCAAAAGCCCTAGCGGAAACCAGTACTATGAAGAGGAGACAACAGAAGCAGCAGTATACACGATATCCATTAGATGGCTACATAACACTATGAATAAGGTTTGGGCAAGGACCAGGGTGACTGAGAAATAGAGCCAAGCCATTTTGCAGCAAGAATTGGTCAACGGTGGATTTGAGGAGACTTTCATCTCAGCTATGAATGAATTGGTCCAGTTAGTAGGTGTACCCGAAGCCTTACATTACTTGTTACAAAAACCCCTTCCCTAGTTTGACCCTCGACGAGTTAGAATCCTCAAACATTCAGGCACATACATTCGTGTACCTCCATATCCTATGACATCCGCACCCCTTGTGGGTTCTTCTACTATTGACCTAACTACAAGTGAATACACTAGCCCTATATATACCATTTGTGTAACCATCCCTTCTCCCCCATCACCAAGTCAACCCTCCCTTGACATTGGAGAGGGCCCCGATGTTCCGTATTCCATCTCCTCTTTCCATTTGGCCCCCAATATGCAGTCCAATTATGACTACTCCTCCCATTACCTCTATCTCCATTCCACCTATCCATACACCATCTGTAATTTCCCCACCTCCTCATTTCTCCTCATACACCACTAATCCATTGTACTCCTTTATAGTGTCTACACTAGCACCCTCATCCTACTCCTCTTTCACATCCTTTTTGTATCCGCAAACCTCACCTTTTCCCTTTGTAAGGCCCTCCCAAGAACTCCGTCCACAAGCCCCCTTCTTATGGCCACCAAGAACACCACCCCACTCACCTCTCACCACACAATTGCAACCCCCACCTCGTACAATCGCACCCACTTCACTCTTTCACATTTCTATCACTGAAAGCACCTCCAACGACATGGAAATTTCACCCACTACCTCACCAGTCAATGCAGATTCTCTTGGAAGACCACACATGAGTGCTAGAAGATTACGGGTACAAGAAGAATGCCAAACACTCAAGGAGACAAATAAAAAATTGTTGTTACAAGATTTCTTAGGGCCTACCATTGTACAAGAAGTCTCCCCATTGTCCCTTCTTGATGAATTGAATCTGCTACGCATAAAAGTACAGGAACTGCAGACCCAAGTATCCAACATGACGGAACCACCTCGACCGGACTCTCCACTAGACTTGCCGGAACCCGACGAGACTATACACATACCAATTAATGACACATTTGAAGAAGAATATGTACCATTGCCTGGGTTGGAGGCTGATCATCAGTAGAAGACCAAGATCCATACAAGTTACCTCCTCTGGCATGGTTAAAAACGGTTGAAGAACTTGGCAAAAAACATTTAGTGCGAGTTGATGCACAGTTACATGCGATGGCCAACATTGAAGAGGTTATTTTGAAGTCTCCGTATTTTGTTGTTATCGCACCACATCGACACATTATGACTAGTGAGCTACAGTAGAAACCTTACTTCCTCTTGCTTGAGGAATACAATTTCTAGATTGAGAGCATCACTAAGAAGTGCCCAGCGCATGCCACTCAATTTGAGCCAAAAGATGTTCCCTCGAAAGCTAAAAAGGGTCATATCTATCAACCTACATGGTAGGTGGAATTATTACAAAAATACCCAGAGATGATGCACACATGGACGCATGCGCCCACCCACTTAAAATACAACCCATGCTATGCACTGATTCCTCAAAGACATACCTAGAAGGCAATCACAACAAAAGTTCAGAACAATTGCCAATTTAAAGACTGGCTCAACTACCCCTACCTCACACTTCCCCAAAATAACACTCCTAACGTCGGATATATGATGGCCACTATTCGTCATTGGTCACCTCGCCTGCATAGGATGACTGATGTTGCCACGCAAATGATCGAGAAAAATTTTTATATGATACAGATGGTATTCAAGACATTTCAACATGTCAAGGCTCCAACAGTGAACATACCAGGTTTTGAATATGGTAACTTGGATTTAGTATATGACATGAGCACAAAACCTTCACTCAAAGTATGATATGCATGGCACTACAGACTGAAATATATGCCCGCCTGCTACAAGCAGACATTTGAAGACATGTTCACTACTGGCTTTTGGGAGTACCACTGAGAAGTTTTTATCATCCGACCCACTCATTTGCTTCACTTGTTTGCATGCGAATGTGTCATGTATTCTAAGAATTATTAGAGTCCACCTCTAGACGAGCCCCAACCCATCGATTGGGAGAAGCTAGAATGTGACCTTATCAGGGGAATTCGAATCACAGAGCATACCCTGGCAACAAACCTTCTCAATAATTATATTACTCATGCACAATCAGGTTCTGTCAGGGACGACAGAAACGAGGAGGAGGGGAGTGTTCAAGGCAAAGGATTGAGCACATGATCTTGTCACAGACGTACAGGAAGCACATAGCTTACTCATAAATTACTTCATAATCCCAACAGTGATTTTCATCACTAAAACAATGTAATATATGTACATACATCCGATCACTACAAGTGTGACTCCATTTTGTGCAAGTCGAAGAGTCCTCAAGCTTGAGGAGTCTAAGTAGAAAACTCATACCAATTTTCATATTTTTTGGAAGGCGTTAGATACCTTAAATTAGATGTAGAAACTATTTTTTAACTATGCTGGTCACTAGATGTGAAACCAGTCAAAACTAGGCAAAAACTACAAATAGAGCTAGAGAGCTCACTTTGAGGTTGTTGTTCAACTTATGAGCTAGTGATTAGAAGAGCTATTGTAATTAGTTGATGATGAATATGAGTATGAGTTCTTTTCTTGCCTTCCATTGATCTCCATCGCCACTTTCCTTATGAGTGTGTGTGCATGTGTGTGTGTGTGTGTGCAATTGCATTTCCCACCATCACCTTCATGCACTTCACTTACCCTTGATCTTCATATCGGTCTAACCTCTCTGCGGATTGACAACTATGAGGCGGAGCTCATTGGTACTCACCATTAGCTGCAGCTCAACAAGGACAATTAAAAATGTGGGTGCCCAAGGAACTCTTACATACACAAAACCCTAGGCCCTCACTCACGAGAAAGGTCCCAACAAAGAAACCAAGGAGAGGCAAGTGTCATAACCAAGCATAGAGATCAAAATAAGATCACCTCACCTCTTTGGCAATAGTAAGATGAAAATCATCAAGGGTATGGGTTTGGAAACCAAAAGCACCAATAGCCCCCATAGAACCAAAGAGCCATCACAAGGGATACAAAATTTATGAAACCATCCAACACGAAAAAGGCCACAAGTGATCTCTACGCAGTCACACACTGTTCTAAAATGGATCCATATAAGGAGGAATGATCAGTTGTCATTCGACCATCCACTGGATACCTCCAAACAATGATCGCATCAAGTCTGCAAGTAACATTAGAAGCCTCGACGTGCAAAAACCATGTGCTCCTTGCACAAACTTGTCTTTTGCACCATTTAGGTCATGCACACAAGTAAGCATGCATAGGGCTGCATTACAAGGGCGTGCACAAGGCACATACTTTCTTCAACCCATGCACGAACGCACTTACCCATCATTCATTATGGGACACAAGTACTTACACACAAGGACATCAGGGTTACAATATCAATACCTATGAAGCAATTCACCACCGACAACTGCTCCAAATCACCATTGACAATCTCTTTTGAGCAACTAGCAGTTTTTGGAGGCTCCAGCGACACATTCATGTTGGAATCCAAAGAAGATGTGCATATCAAGGGACTATCAACTCACAAAGGCTCATAGTGAAAAATGCAAAACTGGACAACCGACCCTGCTACATTTGGAAGATAGATGGCTCTTGTTCATACAGGATGGACACTACCTCTCTATGCACTACATGAAACAACCACTACAACAAGGGTCTATCAGGGATGACAGACTCAAGAGGGGGGGAAGTGTTAGCACTCATGGTCATGAACAAGGTGCAAGAACATGTCAAAGAAGTGGACACACAAGAAGAAGGAAAAAGTAGGGAGCTCCAAGAAGTACATGTCAAAATTTCAGAAGAAATCCCTATAAAAATAGTGATTCTCATCACTAAAAGCCATTGTAAATACCATTTCATATTTTTCCAACTCCATTTTGATAAAGCAAACGAGTCCTCGAGCTTGAAGAGTATTAGAAGTATCATCCTACCAATTTTTGTAATTTTTAGACTCCTTTGAGCCTTCAAATGAGCCCTGCAACCTAATTTTAAACTAGGTCGGGCACTAAGTCTAGACAGGGCCAAAACTACTCAAAAAACTATAAAAAGAGCTAGAGAGCTCATTTTTGAGGTTAGCTTGTTAGAGAGTTAGCTTGTTAGAGATTGAAGCTTTTGTAAGAGGGTTCCTTTGCAATAGAAAGCTTTGCATTCTTCCTCTCTTCGTTCTTACCTTGTGCGCATGTGTGTGTTTGTGTGTGCATGCTTGAGTGATTTCACTCACGCACTTGCACCATCACTTGCTCACGATCTTCATACCAGTCTTCACGTTTCCATGGATTGACAAGTAAAGGAGGTGGTGCTTACGCTTGAGCTACACTCCCCCTGACATAATGATAATGCACCTCAATGTGCTTAGTGCGAGCATGGAACACAGGGTTCCTCACAACTTCCAATGCACTCTAACTATTAGTGAAGATGGTGGTGGTAGAAGACTGACCAACACCCAAATCAGCCATAAGGCATCTAAGTCACACACACTCAACAGTCATTGTGAAAGCTTCCCTATACTCAGTGTCACAATTGGAAGTGTCCACAGTAGGCTGCTTCTTGCTCAATCAAGATATCCATGAGCTACCAAGCATGAAGCAAAAACCAATAGTGGACACATGAGTGTCATAGAAACCAGCCCAATCAGAGTCAAAAAAAGCATGTAAATTTGGCACTAGTGATCCCCCCTTGGGATAAAACAATCCAAGTAGTCAGGTACCACTCAAGTTGTTGTATATTATTGAACAATGCATTGTTAAAGTGTTATATTATTAATGTATTAATATGTTTTTGATGTTTTGATATAGCAGCTGAAGGTTCGTGAGGAGTGTGCAAGGCGTGAAAGAGCAAACATCAATAATCGGAATAATTATTATTTAGCTTGTAAATAAACCCGCGTAGAAAGTTCTATTGTTAGAAGAGTAATGGTTAGAATAAGGGTCATTGAAGACCACAGTTTCTGTTATTGAAAGCAATGGCTTTCTGTAAAAGTTATCAACTTTTAGTTTCACGCCTGCTTTTCGAAGCCGCCCTCTTGTAACCACTCTTTTCGACGAAATCAAAATTCCTATAAATACATGCACTCTGTGGACTGTCGGAACAGAGTGCATGGGGGGAGATTGCACCCAATCTTGCGTTCAGTCTCGTCTCTTGTTGCCTCTATTTTTTGTGTGTTTTTCTGCGTCCGTAATCTCTGTATGCGCGTGAGCAAGATCCTGACAACAGTGGTATCAGAGCTCTGCACGCGTCAATACAGAGGGTTCTGTTCTCTGTTCGCGATTCTGAATTCCGATTCCATCTCCATCTCCATCTCCGTCTCCGTCTCCGTCTTCGGTTTCGGCTTCTGTTTTCTCTGTATGCGCGTGAGCAAGATCCTGACAACAGTGGTATCAGAGCTCTGCACGCGTCAATACAGAGGGTTCTGTTCTCTGTTCGCGATTCTGAATTCCGATTCCATCTCCATCTCCATCTCCGTCTCCGTCTCCGTCTTCGGTTTCGGTTTCGGCTTCTGTTTCTGTTTCGGTTTCGGTTTCTGTTCCTGATCCAGAACCAGAACCTACGTTTTCACCTACGTTTACTCCAAGGCGTCGACTAAGGCAAAGAACTTAGGCAATACATTGGCAACATTGGCACCCAAGGCTCCCTTGGCGACCATTGGCAGCCGTTGGCTACGTGCGAGGCAATTTTAATTTTTGAGTGGTAATAGAGAGGTTTAGAGTCCCTAAGGTAGGAGGATTTGAACCCACAACCTCCTACTTTCAAGGGAAGTACTTTGACCACTCCACCATCTCTTGGAGTTGTACTCAAGTTCTCTCTCTTTATTACTTGTGGAAGGCGCTCGCGACGATTTCAAGGATGGACCCAACAAAGAATCAGTGTATCTCTCAATCCGTAGGTCGGATTAAGGCGTGTAATATACCGTTGGAAAGCTCTTGGAACGAACTTTCCAATGAGCTAACTTGGAAGTGTGAGTTCCTTCAAAATTCTTGGGTGGCACTTGATTGAGTGTTCAAGATACCAAGCAAGGTTGAGAACACGGGATCGAGACACCAAGGTTGCAAACAAGAAGGTTCAATACACCAAGGTTGAGAGCAAGGGTCAAAGAGCACCATGGAGGATTACAGTAATTCACCTCTACCTGCAGCAACACTTGAACAACAACTAGAGCTCTTGCGGCATGAGCTTCAAGGAGCTCAGAACGAGACCCGACAACGTGATGAAATCCTCCAAAAGATGCAAGCTGAGGAAGAAAACCTTACGAGAGTAGTAAAAGCTATTGTGTCTACCCAATCTGATGTTACTCATTCAAAGATTGGTAATAGAAACTACCAGTTTCTACAATTTGATGGCCGAAAGGATGGGCCTTTAGTACTTTCTTGGTTGTCGCAGTTTGATGATTTTTATACCGATGAAATGTATGCTGAAAGTGAAAAAGTTAAATTTGCCACTAACTATTTAGTAGGTAAAGCTCAACTCTGGTGGAATGTCCTGCGACACAGTACGGAGCGTCCAACAACTTGGAAGGCTTTTCAAGAAAATGTGAAGGATTCATTTCTTCCTCCTCAATACCATTTGCATGTTCGACGTGCATGGACGACCCTTACATGGAAGGAGGGTGATACGGTTACTACCTACACAGAGCGGTTCTGGCAAAATTTACTACTTGTACGAATGCTTGAAGATGTATCAGAGGATATCTTGCAGCAGAAATACGAAGATGGTTTGGAGGTGGGTATCCAAGCTAAGCTTCACACCCTACGACCTACAAACCTCAACGAGGCTATATCTTTTGCTAAAGAATTCCAGTCCATAACCAAGTCACTCCGTCTACAACAACCACGTCCACGACCATTTCCTATTAAACCTTCATTTGCTATGAAGCGTAATTCTAATGCCCCATCTTACCCTAGTTTTCCTCGTCCTCCACAATCCAATTATTCAACTCCACCCGTTGCTTCATCTCTCCAACCAACCAAACCACCTACCCTTCAAACTTCAGCAGTGAATGCCCAACAGAAGCGACCACGAATCACTTGCTGGAATTGTGGTAAACCTGGACATACAAAAATAAGGTGCAGATTGCAACCTCTTCATATGAAACAGGCTACAGCTCGATTGCATAACATGGAGGTCTATAATGAAGAAATTCCTCCTGTTTGGACAGAGGAATCACTGGAGAAGGATTTAAGTACCTTGGGTAACGATATCTCTCTACACTCTCTTCTTTGCATGCAGGGTACAATAAATAACAAACTAGTTAAAATTCTACATGACGATGGTAGTTCACATGACTTCATTTCACATTTATTAGTACAAGAACTTAAATTACAAACGTTTCCTTCTTTGTATAAAGTAAAAGCTGCATTTCAAGGTAGTCGTTATAATGTAACACGAGAAGTGCAAGATGTTACGATTAGCATAGGCCCTTATGTTGATTCACGAACATTTTTAATTGCACCTTTGCAATCTTATGATGTTATACTAGGTATGCCTTTTCGACACCATTATAACCCACGTATTGACTACCATACTCATACCTTTAAGTTTGTTTTCAAAGGTCAAATCATTACTTTGTCTGCACGGCATGATTTCCAGCCATTTCCATTGATTAGTCACACTCAAGTAAAGCGTCCATTTAGGAAAGGATTCAACTCATGCATTGTTTTTATCAATGTCATCAATGATTATACTCATACACTTCCAGATGCATATAAACCTTTCATGAGTACTTATAAGGATTGTTTTATGTCTGAATATCCCTCTGAACTACCACCATCTCGAGGATCCTTTGACCATAGCATAGACTTAGTACCTGGTAGTTCTCCTCCTCATAAAGCACCTTATAGACATGGCCCACTACATCAAAAGGAAATAGAAAATCAAGTAAAAGACCTACTACAAAGAGGACGTATAAGGCCTAGTTCTTTCCCATTTGGAGCACCAGTTCTCTTAGTAGAGAAGAAGAATAAAACTTATCGAATGTGCATTGATTATAGAGCCTTTAACAAGATCACGATCAAGAATAGATACCCTATTCCTCGAATAGATGATCTCTTAGATAAGTTACGAGGAGCTCGTGTCTTTAGTAAAATTGATCTTAAATCGGGTTACCATCAGATTCGTATGACACAAAGTGATATTTTTAAGACTACATTTAGAACTCAAAATGGCCATTATGAATTTATGGTAATGCCCTTTGGACTTACTAATGCCCCTGCAACATTTGCGCGAATGATGAACAATATTTTTCTTGATTATCAAACTTTTGTTCTTGTATTCTTTGATGACATACTTGTTTACAGTAAGAATGATAGTGAACATGAAAAGCATCTTGAAACAGTTTTTCATTTGTTACGAGAGAACACATTATATGCTAATCCTGAAAAGAGTTACTTCTTTCAGCGTAAGCTAGAATATATAGGACATATTATTTCAAGTGAAGGTGTGCATGTGGATCCGAAAAAGATTAGAGTTATCATAGAATGGCCTAGACCACAATCAGTCAATGATGTTCGTTCTTTTCTTGGGTTGGCTAGTTTCTATAGGAAGTTTGTTCGAAATTTTTCTTATTTAGCATTACCTCTTACCTTGTTGTTGAAAAAGAAAATAAAATTTGCATGGGGAATTACCCAACAACAGTCCTTTGACAAACTTAAACATGCACTTTCACATGCACCTGTTTTACAATTACCTGATTTTTCACAACCCTTTCATGTTGTTACTGATGCTAGCGGTTCAAGAATAGATGCTGTTTTAATGCAAAATGACCATCCCATTGCATTTGAGAGTAGAAATCTTAAGCCCTCAGAACAGAATTATAGTACGTATGATAAAGAACTGTTAGCAGTTGTGCATGCTTTGCGAATTTGAAAACACTATCTTATGGGCTCTGAAGTATTAATCAAAACCGATCAACAGGCTATTAAGCATTTATTAAGTCAGCCCCTAATCTCTGATAGGCATCTTAAATGGGCATCATTCATTCAAAATTTCCAACCCATGATACAATATCAGCCAGGTAAAGCTAATGTCGTAGCTGATGCTCTTAGCCATTTTCCTTTGCATTCTGTTGTTTTGAATAATATTTCTGCCATCCAAATTCATTCTTTTCAAGAAATGGTTTCCACTTATGCATCTGATTTGTATTTTGCACGTGCATGGCATGACTTCAACAATGCTGCATCTTTATCTGATGAAAATTATACATTTCATAATGGTTTTCTCTATTTTCAACATAGATTGTGCATAACCCAAGCTTTTAAAGATTTTGTCATTAAAGAAATGCATGAACCATCTTACATGGGTCATAGAGGCATACAGAGCACTATTTCTGCTTGCAAAGATTTCTTCTTTTGGCCACACATGGAAAAAGACATTGCACATATGTTTCTCAGTGCATTGTATGTCAGCGTGTCAAACGTCATCATGGTAAACCATTTGGATTATTAATGCCACTTCCTATTCCAAATGAACCATGGGAACAAATCTCTATGGATTTTATCACAGGTCTTCCTATCACTTCATCACATAATGATATGATTTGGACAATAGTTGATAGGTTTAGTAAATATGCATATTTCATTCCATGTAGAAAAACTTTGACTTCACCTCAAGCTGCAAAATTATTCATTAAATGCATTTTTCCACATCATGGATTTCCTAAAGTAATGTTATCTGATCGTGATGTTAGGTTCTGTAATCATTTTTGGGTTGCCTTATTTCAACATTTTGGTTCTAAAATAGATTTTAGCTCTGCATTTCATCCTGAAAGTAATGGACAGAGTGAGGCTACAAATAGTACTATTCTTGATTTATTGCGTTGTTATTCATTAGATAATCCTAATAACTGGGATGACAAGTTGCCATTGCTTCAATTTGCTTACAATAACACTTCACACACCACTACTGGTCGTGCACCTTTTGAAATAGTTTTTGGTAAAAAGCTTCCCACTCCCATGTCCCTCACCCAAACCGACATTCCGATGGCTGATTCTATTGCTCAAGATCACGTTTCTATACTTCATGATGTTCACGAGCACATTAGGAAAAGTCAAGAGCGATATACACGTACTATCAATACTAAACGATTAGCCAAAGAATTCAAGGAAAATGATTTTGTATGGTTGCGTATCATTAAAAGACGTCTCAAAAATATTTTGCAGCATCCTAAAATTAAACTTGCACCACGCTATTATGGACCGTTTTGCATTATAGAAAAAATTAATGATAATTCATTTCGATTAGATATTCCATCCCATTGGACTATTCATAACTCTTTTCATATTAGTTTACTTAAACCATTTAAAGGCACTTTACCACTTGCTCCACTTCTTGATGACCCTCCTTTAATTGAAGAACAATCTGAAATCTTAGTTCCTGAGAAAATCATTGATCATGATGTCACTACTACACGCACAGGTACTCAATATCATCGATATTTGGTTAAGTACAAAAATCACTCTATTGAAGAATGTCAATGGATACATAAAAAACAATTAACAGTTATGACCACTTAATTTCTGCATATCATACACAAACACATTAATGTACCCGCTCCATGAACATTTCCATGCATGTATTTTTACATGGCACATGCCTATTTTCTTTATTCAGTGATGAAACATGTGACTGGCCATCCATGTTTATTATTCTATCACCTGAGGTCAGTTGCTTGTTCAACTGAGGGGCATGTTATACCTTATGGAATATGTTGAACAATGCATTGTTGGATTGTAACATGGAATATGTTAGCCAATGCATTGTTGGATTGAAATATGGAATAGCCAATGCATTGTTGGATTGTAACATGGAATATGTTAGCCAATGCATTGTTGGATTGTAACAGTAACATGGAATATGTTGAACAATGTATTGTAATTGTTAGAGTGTTAAATTATTTTATCAACTGAGGTCAGTTGCTTGTCAATTGAGAGGCATGTTGTATATTATTGAACAATGCATTGTTAAAGTGTTATATTATTAATGTATTAATATGTTTTTGATGTTTTGATATAGCAGCTGAAGGTTCGTGAGGAGCGTGCAAGGCGTGAAAGGGCGAACATCAATAATTAGAATAATTATTATTTAGCTTGTAAATAAACCCGCGTAGAAGGTTCTATTGTTAGAAAAGTAATGGTTAGAATAAGGGTCATTGAAGACCGCAGTTTCTGTTATTGAAAGCAATGGCTTTCTGTAAAAGTTATCAAATTTTAGTTTCACGCTTGCTTTTCGAAGCCGCCCTCTTGTAACCACTCTTTTCGACGTAATCAAAATTCCTATAAATACATGCACTCTGCGGACTGTCGGAACAGAGTGCATGGGGGGAGATTGCACCCAATCTTGCGTTCAGTCTCGTCTCTTGTTGCCTCTATTTTCTATGTGTTTTTCTGCGTCCGTAATCTCTGTATGCGCGTGAGCAAGATCCTGACAACACAAGTAGCAAAAGATGCGCTTAACTGCCTACCAATGCTTGACTCTTGGGCAATGCATAAACCTGCTCATATGTGACATAGCAAACTGAATATCTAGCCGCGTAATGCATAAGTAAATCAAGCATCCAACTGCCTGCTGATACAGAACAGCATCAAATGCATATCCAACATCATGAAGACTCAATTAGTATCCAATTGATGTATATTTCAACCATGATGAGCTGCAAGTGCACATATGCTACGAACAGTAGTCATTCGGCATGTAGGTGCAAAGGTTTCAACAAAATCAATGCCTCTTTCCTTGCATAATCCTTTGCAACAAGCCTAACCTTATACCTATCAATTGTTCCATCAGATTTATGCTTCAACTTGTATACCCACTTAGTGCTAATGGCCTTCTTGCCAGGAGGCAAGTCACATAAAGACCAGGTACCATTTTTCATGATAGCATCATATTCAGATTGCATTGCAGCCATCCAAGGTTCAAAATTTTGTGCTTCATCAAACGAAACATGCTCAGTCTCATCAGAGAGACTAGAGGCAGCCATAACATAGCAATCTAATGCAAAAGAGGCACTATGAGAGCCTGAATGAGTACGGTATGATAGGGCTGCATCTAATTTGCTATCACGCAAAGTCTTCACTAGCCATTTTGGCATAGTTTTTGCCTCCTCAATATCAGCTCTCTCATCAACAAGTGCATCATCAAAATTTGCATAAGAAATGGAATGATTTGTATCATCACATGAAACCTGTAAAGGCTGAGAACTTGCCTCAATAGGACTAGCACTAGACTGTCCACCTATAAAAAGAGGCAACAAAGTATCATACATGTCTTTGGAGCTAACAGATGTCTCTTTTTTACATGAAAGTAAAGGCTGAATAGCATCTTCCACAAAACAACATCATGGCTAACCAAAATGCATTTAGTCTATGGATGATATAGACGATAGCCTTTTCTTTCAAAACTATACCCAACAAAAATAAATTTTACTGCTTTATCATCCAATTTCCTGTGTTGTTGTTCAGGCACTAATGCATATGCTAGACAACCAAAAACACACAGATGAGCAACATATGGCTTGCAACCATGCCAAGGTGTTGGGTTGTAGGGTATACACACATCTTCATTTGTGCAGAAGAACCCTCCCTAGACCATAAGAAATAGCCTTTTGTTATATATTTGAGTGTCACATGTGAACACTCTCCTAAAAGCACTTTTTCATATTTCCTCATACTATAGGATAGTAGACTTGAGAATCTCTCACCTTTATGGCCCTTTTAGAAGACTCCCCATGTAAAAAAACCACGCATGCCCTTCATTGGGATTTGGTTATTACAACTTTGATCTTAGAATATCCTAGAAGATATGGCAGTTAGAGAGAGAATCACCTTTTTGACTTTTCAAAAGAACACATGGGGAATAGAGCTTAGCTTATAAATAGAAGCTCATTTTTGTAAAGAGGGGAGCTTTTGGTCGACGTGCTCTCATGTAATATCTCTTATCAATGGAAGATGCTCTCATTTACTCCAAGAAGACTATTTACATTTACATGTATTGTGTCTTTGTGAGTGTGCGAGAGTGGTGTGTGTGTGTGTGTGTGCCTATGCATGTCTCTCCTTTGTGTGAGTAGAGTAGTTGCATTTGCTTGTATTTTCCTCATGGACTATGATCCTTGACTCCCTATTCTCCTTGTTTTCAAACATGTGGCATAGCATGGGGCTGATGCCAATGGCTTGAACATGTGGGAGGTAGGGGTGGATGAGAGGAGAGTCACTCTTGAGCTTTCCTTGTTGCTTCCATGCAAGGTGGTGAGGGTTCTTGGTCGTTCCTTGCTACAACCTCAACACTTTTTGGCACTGTTGCCGGGTATGGTCGGCCTTTCATCACTTGGAGAGCTCAAGAACATGTGGTAAAGTATTGTGTTGCAATTTTTTTGCTCATTTGCATAGGATTTGAGTTTTTGCTTGGCACTTTCACCCTTCCATTGGGCCATTTGCTCCTCATTTTCTTGCTTTTGTAGGGTAGTTTTAGTTCAATTGGAATGTTTCACAAGAACAACCCCTAACTCCCTAATCTCTCTCACTTTCTCACATTTACACCTCCATCCACCTCTGTCATCTTTTTTTGAGTGTTTGCCTTGGAAAGGGAGATGGGTGGTACTCTCTCTGCTCCCTTCTCTCTCTTCATTTCCAAGAAAATTAAAAGAAAGGGAGACTTGGATCTCTTGTTTTCTTTTACAACGATCCTCCACATTTCTTCTAGACTCTGACAGGTAGATGGTCGAATGGTAACGTTAAAATTTAACGCATATGTTCTTTGATAAGTGTGTAAACCGTGGGTGGGGCATTTGAGTTGGCCGCTTAGTTTCCTTATTAAAGAAATTGTTCAAGGTACATCAATCAAGAAGTAGGTGGGACATCAAGAAGTAGGTGGGAAGGGTTAACTCTCCACTCCTGCCCTCGTCCAAACTTTGGCATTTCGGGGGAACTTCTTTTCCCTTCCTTTTCCTCCACTCCTCATTCAGGGGTGCGTTCCCCTTGTCAGCTACCTCATGCAACAGTAGAGCTTTCAAGTTTTTGTCTACTTGACAGGTGAACTTCCATGCCCAGGCTATGCTTGTGGCCCTTTCTCTCCTCGACGCTGCTCAGTAAATATACAAAGCCCTTGGATCAACTTCTCCTAGGCGTCAAGCTTCTTCTTGGCTGAGATTTCATTGGGCTTCGCAATCATCAGCTCGACAAAAAAAATTGGAGTTGCGGTCACAGTGGATTTTGTTGTGGCTCCCATTGCACCCATGCTCGACTGTGTGAGTTGAGCCCTTCTTCCACGACTCCGCAGGGTTTGATCACTAGTTTAGCGTGTTTTTTTTTTATCATTCAAGATTTGTTGTTGTCTCTTCTAGCGTGATGTGTAAGCTGAGCTATGGCTCCTTCGATTCTTCACTAGCAACCTGAGGTTTTTTGTTGTGCTTGTTCCCTCTGCGTCCATAAGCTTCTGGTGGAGTTTTCGTCACAGATGCTCTTGGCAGGTCGAGCATTGGTGCCCTCACAGTTGCCTCCTCTATACTATGGATCGGAGTGCCAATCTAAGCCATTGGACCCCGATATGCATGATCATGTTCAGCTTTGGTTTCCCCAATCGATCCGCCTCTACACTTCTCCTGCTCATCTCCCTCGTGTGGACATTGGGTCCTATGATGGTTGCCCTTGCAGTTGCTTGAAGTCCAGCTTTCGAAACCCATCTTGGTGGAAAGCCTTTGTTTCCCTCTCATGTTTGACATCAGCTCGAACTTCTCTATTTAACCAAAGGACTTGTAGTGTTCTGTGAAGCATTCTTGCATGATGGATGGTCGATCATTGGTTGAGCAAGGCTCGCCACTTTTGGCCCTGCTACGTTTAGATATCGACAGCTTATGTGATGAAGAATTTTCCAGCACAAAGGATCAATAATTACGTAAACATGTTGGTTTCCATTATTGTTGTTTTTTCCTTTGGTTGCATACTTAATGTGCCCAATAGAAATAATCTTGTATTAGCCATTGTCAGTATGGCATCGATGCTTTTGTATGCTTTCTGATTATCATCGTGTTCTTGTCTAAGGCGGAGCGGCGCTCTCATCACAATCAGCTCCCTGCCATCATTAGGGGGTTGTTGATGTCGAACTGATTCTAAATGCGTGATTTGATAAGGTATAGCTCGAAACATTTTGGTAAAATTTTTGTTGGCAGGTGTCCACAAGAGAAAGATTCCTATTTGGTATGTGTGCTTCATATGCAACAACCCTTGTCTGCAAACATGGAACTTTGCACATGATTATTTATCAATAAGAACTTTAATTTTCTCATACCGCTCTGAGTTCAAGTTTTAGGCATAAAAGACCATAAGCTTGATATGCCTCTATTCTGTTGTGAGCAACTGCGGCACAAGCATCTTGCATGGGTATGTTATCTTTCAGGAAAATGCTCTCCCTAGGTCAGAAACTTATAAGGCTTGCATTTCCTTGAGCATCTTGCATGGGTATGTTATCTTTCAGGAAATGCTCTCCCTAGGTCAGAAACTTATAAGGCTTGCATTTCCTTGAGCAGTACCTTCATCATGTGAAACTCTATGATTCGGGGTGCAATTGAGAAGTTTTGTTGTTAACGATTGCTTAAATGCACAATTGGTTGGGAATTTCCATCAGAACAGTTCAGAATTCCTTTTGCATAATTATCAACAATGCTTGCACTTTTAGAAAAGAAACCATGCACACAAAACATCATGATGTAACACCTTTTCACTCATGGTTTGCATTATTACAAATATGCACTTACACTAGGGGGTATTGTTTAATAAATTTACGACATGCTTCTACCATAATACTCCTGTTTGTGGGAATACACTTGGCAGGTACATCCTCTCTGAGGAGGTGGTGCTAGTAACAACAAAGTCATGCTCATGCCTTATTAAGAAGGAAGTTGATACTTTCATCATCTTTTTGCCTCCACCTTTCCTGTTGTCTCCCTCTTGCTCATTGTGACCTATGGATTGCAACATCAAACATTATACATTTGGTCTTTCAATTTGCCAACACTTGCCTATATCTGTTTTTGTGCTGTGTTCGATTGTTGTTTCTATTTGTGCACTCAGGCTACAAACCTTAATCTCCGGCATGGTTGAATGACCCAATTCTTGCATATCAATGTGGAAGTTTGAAAACCTATGCTGCTAGTCATAACGTAGTTATGGCACCTTACCCATGTATTTACCCTTCAAACTTCTAGGAACTCACCACGTGAAGTAAGTGTCTAATTTTTGCTTCAAGTTCCTTGTCAAATAGGCACGATAACTATACCAAGTCATTGCTGAGAAATTAATGAGGCACGATAACTATACCAAGTCATTGCTTGATGTTCATTAATATGGATGTGTTAATTTGCTAAAATGGATGCTCCTAATACTCATTATGGGTTTGTGGTGTGTGCAGTCCTTACTTTGGGACTATGACTGGACGTATGTTTTGTTATGACCCGAGCTTCCTAGAAGGGAACTCACTGGTGGACACTTGTCCACTAAAAACACCTAGATCCACTCACTTTGTGTGTGACCACTCCACCAGAATGATTGATGCAAGGTTCTGTATGATTGTTTGTGCCTTGATGATCAAAAGGATGAATGTATATTAATGCTCGGCTCTATCACTCCTCACTATCAATTATGTTTAATGCTTTATCTTCATTAGGTTAACATGTGGCATGGAGCTGGAAACACATTGCTGAGATCCTCGACCACAGAGGGAAACTTGGAATACATTTACGCATATTTTTTGGGCCTGTGAATGTCTCTAAGTAGTGTCACTTGACTGTAAAATGTTGGCCTCCTGGTTTTATGTGTGTTTTAGGTTGGAAGGCTCTAGTACCCAAGGCACTTGGGGGTTTCAGTGATCTTGGCCACACATCTTGCTATCAGTCTAAGCAAATGGAATTATAATGATCTGTAATGATTGCATCATGACCATAACTATTGTAGTTGTTCGGTCATGCTACAAGGTCTTGGTTGTGACTGCCCATACTTGCCAGTTGGTGTCCAAATTTTTAGATGCATCCACAATGATTGGTTGATTCTCTTTTGCATTCTTCATTCTTGCAATATTACATAACTTGTAAGTCAGTAAGACCATGGTGTAAAGGTCAATATGTTTCCTTACTTTCATGCTAATCTTGTAACAGGTCTCCAAAAGATCTATTGCAGGCTCTGTGGAGGATAGGAATTGTTTCTTTCATTTGCATTGCAAGAATCGGGTATTACAAACCTTGGCATCAGGTGGTTGAAAGGGTGTACTGTTCTTCAATGAGAATTCAGTAAGGCTGGAATTGGGGAAGATATTCAGAAATAGCTGCAGTGCTTGAGGGTTGTCTTTGGTTTATTGTTCACTTAAAAGATTACTTTGACTCTAGATGGCCTTTTGGTGATTGTGTCCAAAAAGTATTCCTCCTGAATTGGGCCACATATTATTTGTATGTTTGTATGCTCGGGCCATCATCAAATGATTATGTTTTTACTATCTTATGTTGATGACTCCTTTGATTGATTATATTACCCTTGTATTCTCATGATCACATGAAAATATGCAGGCCAATCATCAGATGCACTACAAGAGCAATGTTTATCTCATGTTTTTGTTATTTCTTTGCTAACACAATTAGGATTGTTAGCATGGTAAAGAATCGGAAGAATGTTTGGAGGTCAAAGATTGAGTGATTGTTTTTTGCTAGGGAAGTAACTCTCTAGTTTCACAATGCTCATTTATGGCATTATTTTTTATAATGCATTGCAGGCCAACACACTTAGAACTTCAGGATTGATCCTTATTGCCTCCTACAGATGAATTGCTATTGTGCTTTGCAGGAATAACTCTGGATAAGCTATTTGAATTTCATGATAGGAGTCATAATGTTGCACTATTGTCTAATAATTTTTGTGAACACTTAATACTCATGCTAATCGTGCTGATATGAGCATAGTCTAAATGATGGCAGGAACATAAGTTAATCATGACACCACATTCATCTCATTCTATACAATGCAAGATGTCACACACTCACTTGGGGATATCATATTTAGGAATGAAGATATAAGGGATATATAGGTTCTTGCGATGATCCTTGCTCTTTTGCTTTACTTCTTGGATTGCAGGATCAATAAGATTTTCAGGACTTCTCTCTAGAAGAAAAGTCTTGTAGAAGAGGATTCTCCTGAAGTGGAAACTAAATTTGAAGTGAATGTTTATCTCATTATTAGATGCAGTCTACTTGCTCTTTTTTATGACATTTCAGGTTTGGGAGCTTCTGGAGAAGATGACATTTCCAGCCTTTCAAAGGACCATACAAGGGGATAAATGCTATGCTGATTGCCCCCCATGGGGATTGTGTTGCCTAGCTCTGAAGACTGAAGATTTGCAGATTGAAGGAAGGACTAAAGGCTTAAAGATAGATGTGCTGCAGATTCAAAGATCATTGAGACCTGAAGACCTGTAGGTGTCCAGCCTGAAGCTTTGTTGATTGAAGTAATGGCAGATTTTTGAAGACCTGAAGACTTCTACTTGGATCAAGTTTAGTTGTGTATGATCCTCTTCTCTTAGCTTTGTCGAGGATGAAAAAGTCTAGGGAGGGAGAGTGTTGGGTTGTAGGGTATACACACATCCTCATTTGTGCATAAGAACCCTCCCTAGACCATAAGAAATAGCCTTTTTGTATATATTTGAGTGTCACATGTGAACACTCTCCTAAAAGCACTTTTTCATATTTCCTCATACTATAGGATAGTAGACTTGAGAATCTCTCACCTTTATGGCCCTTCTAGAAGACTCCCCACGTAAAAAAACCATGCATGCCCTTCATTGGGATTTGGTTGTTACAATTTTGATATTAGAATATCCTAGAAGATATGGTAGTTAGAGAGAGAATCACTTTTTTTACTTTTCAAAAGAACACGTGGGGAATAGAGCTTAGCTTATAAATAGAAGCTCATTTTTGTAAAGAGGGGAGCTTTTGGTCGATGTGCTCTCATGTAATATCTCTTATCAATGGAAGATGCTCTCATTTACTCCAAGAAGACTATTTACATTTACATGTATTGTGTCTTTGTGAGTGTGTGAGAGTGGTGTGTGTGTGCCTATGCATGTCTCTCCTTTGTGTGAGTAGAGTAGTTGCATTTGCTTGTATTTTCCTCATGGGCTAGGATCCTTGACTCCCTATTCTCCTTGTTTTCAAGCATGTGGCATAGCATGGGGCTGATGCCAATGGCTTGAACATGTGGGAGGTAGGGTGGATGAGAGGAGAGTCACTCTTGAGCTTTCCTTCTTGCTTCCATGCAAGGTGGTGAGGGTTCTTGGTCGTTGCTTGCTACAACTTCAACACAAGGCTCAGATGGAGTGATAGACTGTAGTGCCTTAGGGTTTTGCCTATTAAGTACATATGTTGCACACATGATAGCCTCAAGCCAGAAACTATGTGGTAAAGCCTGACTCTTGACCATACACCTCGCCATCTCCATGAGTGACATGTTCTTTCATTCAGCAACTCCATTCTATTGAGGTGTATATGGCACTATACATTGATGTTTTATCCCACGTTCAACCAGAAATGCATTAAAGTTAGAAGACATATATTCCCCCCCTCGATCAGAATGGAGGGTGCTCATTTTACGTGCTAACAGATTTTCAGCCAAAACCAAAAACTGTTTGATGCACGAACACTTCGAACTTTTCTTTCAATGGATATTCCCATGCATGCCTAGAAAAATCATCAATGAAAGTCACCAAGTAAAGATAGTTTCCTAAAGAGGATGCCTGCATAGGACCACATACATCACTATGAACAAACTGCAATTTCTGAGTAGCTTGAACTTAACCATCTTTTGGAAAGGAGGAACATTGCATTTTGCTCAAAATACAGCCTTCACAAACATGTTTACCGGGTGCCTCCGTTTGGGCAGAGAGGACACCATATCAAATTTCTGTAGGCATAGCAAACTAGCAAAATTCAGATGACAAAAGTGTGCATGCCAAAGCTTTGCATCTGACATAGCCTGAGAATCATGTACTACACATGCTAAATCATTCATAGATTTTTCATAGTCTATGAGCTTATACAGCCCACGACATAAAATGCTAGAAGCAATAATCATGTCGCCATTTGACAGATCATGAATTGTACATCCTTCATCAACAAATTTCACAATCAGGCCAATCTTGGCTAATGCAAAAACTGATAATAGATTTTTCTTGATCCCTGGCACAAATAAAGCATCCCACAAAGTGAAAGAACTACCATCAACAATAGTCACAATGATCTTACCAACTACCATACTAGGATAACGGGAGTTGTTGGCGAATGTGACAGTATTCCATATAGGGGCAGGCTCAAGTGAAGTGAAGAAACTGTGTTGCAAGGTAATATGTTTGGTTGCCCCATTATCAAAATACCAAACATCTAAGTCTACTACAAACATACACTGATCATGAGAAGATGGGTCAAAACTACAAAGTAAATGCTCATTCTTCTTTCTACACAAGATTTGCAGGCTCTGTTTTCGGTGTAGAGGCCTTTGCAACAAACATTCTAGCCTCTTTCTTCTTTGCCTCTTTAGCAGTCAGTTTTAGACAGCTCTTAATGACATGATCATTTGCTTTACATTATTTGCAAAATAATTTCTTTAACCGAAAGTTTGCCTTTTATTTTGACTCTAGTCTCGAGGAATTACAAAACTTTCAAGCAATTTTCGGCATGCCCATACACACACCACACTAGCTTGTTCGCTTGTAACTTCCTCCCGTTCATTTACATGTCGGTCACTCACTCGCCTGTTTCTTCTCTCGTTCTTCTAATCACTCCCTTACCTTTTGTCCTTCAATGTAGCCTTCTCTTTATTTCTTCTTTTCCCTTCTTTTCTTCGTCCCTTTCTTTCCTCTTTTCATCGCTCCACTTCTTCTCTCCTATCCTCTTCTTATTTTTTTTCCCTTTCCTTGCTATCTCCTTCTCTTCCACACACCTAAAAACACCCAACATCCATAATTTTTTCCTCCTTCTCTTGTACACACACAACACAACAACCCTTCTTCCCGCTTCACTCTTTTCTCGACACTGCCCCTGTTTCCTCTACCTTGCCCCTCCTTAGCCCACACTATTTTGCTCCTCTTTTCAAACTGCAGCTTATCCACACATACTCACACACACACACATGCTTCTACAACTCTTATACACATTCACCTCACTATCCACTCTCTCTCTCATGTGGCTGTATGGGTGCGTGCATGAGTGCATGTGTATTGGACTCAAGTGAAGGTGTGTAAGCAATCGTGCCACTTATTATTCCCCTCTCCCATGTTGTCTAACCTAGGCATATGAAGCATTGTTTTCACCCTTGTATTGACTTGCTTCTCCTCGCCCAATTGCATTGGTGCTCCACAGCATGGGAAGGTTCTTTGAAACACTCTTTACCTTTGAGATGTGTGTGTGTTGTGGGGGGGGGGGGTGTATTCGGACACAAATTCAAACTTTCTCACAGTTTTCAATGTCTAACTACACTTAACACTCGCAGGAAACCAGAGAAACTTCTTTGCAGATGACAATTAATGCATAATTATAACTTCCCCATATTACACGTGACAAATTGGGAAGGTGGTGGTTTGCAACTCCAAAAGGGGGTCCAAGAGTGTCAACCCATAAACAATGAACGATATCTTATCAATAGTTGGACTTCCAATGATAAATAGATTCATCACCTATAAAACATAACTAACATGAATATGAATATTAGTTAGACATGAGTTAAACAAGAGCTTGTTAACGTTATCTTCCATAACTCTCCAAAGAAACTCAACGACATTGCATTCTTTTTATGCCATATTTTATCCTCCATGATTGGCCACAAGTCGAAGAAGCATGAATTCTTAAGTCATTACAACATTCGAATCACACTCCTTTCTCTTTTTTATTGTTCTCAATAATCTTCCAAATTCAGCAAGATCAATATTTTTGGCCTCCTTTTGAATCTCACTACTATGTTTTTTCTCCATTTAGTCTCTTTTATGTGTGCAACACATGGCTGAAAACAACCGAAAAATCTTCCAGGTGATGCCTCCTTTCTCTTGTTTTGTTGTGATGTGAGCCTTCTATTTTCTTATCTGACTATAGTATTGTACCCTTCTCAATCATTCAAAATACTGCTCCCTCTCTATTGTGTCCTCCAATCACCAGGCCAATAGTAAATAAATTGCCAAGACGAGTGGCAAACTCTTGTCCAGTATTATCTGATACAAACACAATTTCTCTCTCTGCTCCCCTTTTGCTTTTTGCAATACTTTCACATTTCAATTCCTTTTTTGTTTTCGTTTAATCTCATCAAGTCATCTCCTTTTCTTTGTTTCCTCTAGGATCTGATTTTCATAATCCTAACAATGATTTTCATCACTAAAACAATGTAATATAGTACATGCATCCAATCACTGCAAGTGCGACTCCATTTTGTGCAAGTCGAGAAGTCCTCGAGTTTGGGGAGTCTAAGTAGAAAAATCATACCAATTTTCATAATTTTCGCAAGCCGTTAGATACCTCAAATTAGATGTAGAACCTATTTTTTAACTATGCCGATCACTAGATGTGAAACCGGTCAAAACTAAGCAAAAACTATAAATACAACTAGAGAGCTCATTTTGAGGTTGTTGTTAAACTTATGAGCTAGTGATTAGAAGAGCTATTGTAATTAGTTGATGATGAATATGAGTATGAGTTCTTTTCTTGCCTTCCATTGATCTCCATCATCACTTTCCTTGTGAATATGTGTGCATGTGTGTGTGTGTGTGTGCAATTGCATTTCTCATCACCACCTTCACGCACTTCATTTGCTCTTGATCTTCATATTGGCCTAAACTCTCTGCGGATTGACAATTATGAGGTGGATCTCATTGGTACTCACCATTAGCTTCAGTTCAACAAGGACAATTAGAAATGTGGGTGCCCAAGGTACTCTTACACATACACAAAACCCTAGGCCCTCACACACGAGAAAGGTCCCATCAAGGAAACCAAGGAGAGCCAAGGGTCATAACTAAGCACAGAGATCAGAAGAAGATCACCTCACCTCTTCGGCAATAGTAAGACGACAATCATCAAGGGTATGGGTTTGGAAACCAAAAGCACCAATAGCCTCCATAGAACCAAAGAGCCAACCACAAGGGATACAAAATTTATGAAACCATCCAACGAGAAAGAGGCCACAAGTGATCTCTATGCAGTCACACACTGTTCTAAAATGGATCCCTATAAGGAGGAATGATCAGTTGTCATTCGACCATCCAGTGGATACCTCCAAACAATGATCGCATCAAGTCTGCAAGTAACATCGGAAGCCTCAACATGCGAAAACCATGTGCTTCTTGCACAACCCTGTCTTTTGCACCATTCAAGTCATGCATTTCCAGAGTATGCATTAATATGGGGCCACATTACATGGCCATGCATAGACACATTTGAGAATCCCAGGCACATGAGACACATTTGACGTATGTACATTATTTTATTGATACTAACATCTTTCTTCTTGTTTGGTGACATTGTTAAAAAAAAAAGGGAACGAGATCTTGTTTCCAAGTTTGGCTCATGGAACATGAATGAGTCATGCTTAGTTGAAGGTGGAATTATTGATGACTGGGCGTTTATTTGTTTGGATAGAAGTGTGTCTCGACTAGCAGATGATATTGTTGCTCCCTTATCTAGTAGATGTCCAGAACTTGGCATGAACATGGCATCCACAACTACTGTTTCCCCTTACCATGGTACGAGGGAATAGCTTGAAGGTCCACAACTTGAGCGATGCTTAACTACTGTATGTATGAAAGCATCCAAGGAGATATCTGCAAGGGGTAGTTTTGGTACCCTGCAAATCCTTTTACCCAATGTTGTTTGTCAAGGATTATAAAGAAATTCAATTCCCAGTATTTGGCAAATGTTGATTTGAAGAGAGGGGACTGGACCATGCACTCGAAGGATCTCATGAGCGCATCATCAAGATGGACATCCATCAACCACGGAAGACACACCATTGGTCAATCATCATGATGGGAGTACAACACGAAGAGCGGAATATCAATCGACCTTTCATGGTAAGAATCCTTTACTTGGGTATCACGACAACACTGATAGATTAGGAAACCTCTTCATCAGTGTACCCTTGAGCACTTAGCTCAAGACCCAAAATTTTTTGCACCATACGTTTTGATATGCATTCCCCAAGTAAGCATGCATAAGGACACATTACAAGGCCTTGCACAAGGCACATATTTTCTTCAACCCATGCACGAACGCACTTACCCGTCATTCATTATGGGACACAAGTACTTGGCATTATAACTCTGCAACCCATAGTTGGAAGATACAGAGGACATCATGGTTACAATATCAATACCTATGAAGTAATTCACCACTGGCAATTGCTCCAAATCCCCATCGACAATCTCTTTTGAGCAACTAGTAATTTTTGGAGGCTCCAATGACACATTCATGCTGGAATCTAGAGAAGATGTGCATACCAAGGGACTATCGTAGTGACAAATGCAAAACCGGACAACCGACCTTGCTACATTTGGAAGATAGATGGCTCTTGTTCATACAGGATGGACACTACCTCTCTATGCACTACATGGAACAACCACTACAACAAGGGTCTGACAAGGACGACAAACTCGAGAGCGGTGGGAGTGTTAGCACTCAAGGTCAGGAATGAGGTGTAAGAACATGTCAAAGAAGTGGACATACAAGAAGAAGGAGCAAGTACGGAGCTCCAAGAAGTACATGTCAAACTTTTAGAAGAAATACCTATAAGAATAGTGATTCTCCTCACTAAAAGCCATTGTAAATACCATTTCATATGTTTATAACTCCATTTTGATCAAGCCAAAGAGTCCTCGAGCTTGAGGAGTATTAGAAGTATCATCCTACCAATTTTTCTAATTTTTAGACTCTGTTTGAGCCCTCAAATAAGCCTTGGAATCTAATTTTAAACTATGTCGGACACTAGGTTTGTACAAGGTCAAAACTACTCGAAAAACTATAAAAAGAGATAGAGAGCTCATTTTTGAGGTTCAGTTGTTGGAGAGTTAGCTTGTTAGAGATTGAAGCTTTTGTAAGAGGGTTCCTTTGCAATAGAAAGCTTTCCATTGTTCCTCTCTTCATTCTTACTTTGTGCGATCTCACTTGCTTAATTTTCTAAAAGTTATGCTTATGGTTGTACCAAAGTTTGCGATCTCATTCTTTATAATTACATATTGTTGCGGCTTTGCAATTAACCACCTAATTGGAATTAACCACCTAAATACATACTTAAATCTGTATACTCAAATCAGAGTCTTGCGTGTGTAATTATTCATAAACACTTGCTCCCATTCAAGTACTTAACACTCGCAGGAAACTAGAGAAACTTCATTGCAAATGACAACGCATAATTATAACTTCCCCATATTGCACAAAAAAGAACAATTGATATGTCCTAATTCATGAAGGCAGAAGGTTAAAGAGGTTCGACATGTCCGGAAGTGACCTATTCCAATGGGTGAGCATGACAAAACTTCAAGAATCTTTCTTCATCATATAATTTCCCCCAGTATTCAGATATATGATTGGTTGAGGTCTAAGGCTAAATTAAAAAGCTCTCAGGCGCTAAGTGGTGATGAGAAACAATATTGAAAATCATACTATCTTTAACCATAACTCTCCAAAGAAACTCAACGACATTGCATTCTTCTTATGCCATATTTTATCCTCCATGATTAGCCACAAGTCGAAGAAGCATGAATTCTTAAGTCATTACAACATTCGAATTACACTCCTTTCTCTTTTTTATTGTTCTCAATAATCTTCCAAATTAGTGGGGATGAACTCTCTCCAACAATCCTCTTATCTCATCAAGTCACCTCCTCTTTTCCTTTTTGTTGAGAATATGAGAGTGCATCTACCTTTTGTATCTTGGAGTCACTTTATTTTCATTCCATTTCCATTATATTTCCATTTTATATTATAACCTTTGTATTTGGGTACCTTGCTATTTGCTTCTACTAGTTGTATTCATTCTCCTTTCAAGAGAATTATCCCACATGAGATGTACTTTTGAGAGGCCCTCCCAAATCTTTGCAAGCTCATTTCTAATCCACATGAGTTTACCCATTTCATGGTCTACTCATTTTGAGTCTCACACACTCTTTCTTTTGTGAGTACACTCTTCTTTTCATTTTGCTTCCACGCGTGTACTCTCTACATGGTATCAAAGCACTAGGTGGAGGTCTTCGTGCTGCATTTGGAGGTGCTTTTGGTGGTGGTGATGCTTTACTTTGGTGGTGTGCTTTCTCCTCATTGAGAGAAGCCTTTTGCCATCAATTTTTGGGAGTCATTTTGCCCATTTTCTCACCCTCCCACCCCTCTTCTTTATCATTTTACACTCTGTTGGGCTCATTTTTCCCATTTTCCCACATTTTACTCCCATTTTCCCTCCCTCTCACCCTTATTATTGGCATTCTTTGGTGCTTTACGATGATCTACAATCTGTTTCATGACCAGTTCTAAAGCGTTGAGCATTGCATCTCATCTATTTTCAAGTGTTTATAAACACTATTGCACATTTCCTTAGTCATTTCTATCCTCTTCTTTGTGGTGTTATGTCATAGCTCATAACATTTGTAATAAATCTCTAAGTTTAACGTGGGTATAACCACTATTGTGATGTGTTTTCCTTCCCATCTTATCTATCCAGTGGTATGTTGTCGTCTTTCCTACAATCGATACAATGGATCTTATACTCTAAAGATAATCCATATTCTGCAATTTTTTATTCTCTACTACAATGAAGTCTAAGAAACCAGAGGTTTGCCACTCCACTATTGCACACACAAAGCCAAAAAAGGCTTTTCCAATCGCCTTTGAAGCTCGGAGGACATTTCTTCTACATAGCAGCAAACAGTAAACGGAAGGGCTCCTGATAGTTTTCTTTAAGGACACTATCTGACGATCACCATTGTTCTCTGAAGCCTCACACAGAGAGCACTTGTAGAACATGTCGTTGTAGTTGTAAGCACAGATGGTGAGAAGGAGATCAACTCACCCTCTTTGTTCTCTTTACCCAACTTTCTACACCATCCATGAGAGTATAGAGGGTAAGGGAGACCACCCTCATCATCTGCTAAAGGATAGAAGATCCCGTGTCCTAGACAATTGTAAAAGACACAACATCACACAATGCAGTTCTACTCAGTGGGAAATTTTGAACGACTACACAGCCATTAAGTGTTATATTCACCCTTGTACTCAACATGAAGGATGGCAGATATAGCGTAGACCAGTGTGTACTTGAGCCGCAATAACTCAAGGACTTGTACCAATGAGACTATACCTCAATTGCAATACAAGTGCATATAGTGGAGTCCTTTGCACACATTTAATTATCAATCCAAGGAGTGACTTACCAAGTGTATGAAGACATTTGCACACGTGATAGAAAATGAAGTGAGTTAACTATCCAAGCAAGAGAAAAGACCAATACTACCCGCACCTACTGAGAAAACTGGAAGTGTTGCCGCAAACCTACTTTCAGCAGTTTTGGTTTTTTGAGGTTTTCTCCCAGCCCAGAACTCCGAACATAGGCAATAGGGTACTCGTTTCGAAGCTCTCGACAAGACGAATCCAACAGTGGTGGTTTCACTCAATTCTGACCACTCTGCTGCAAGTTATGGCAGAAACAGTGAATTACGGGAACTACTAACACCCGCGTTTTTGCTTCTCCTAGCTTACGCACGCACTACAGCCACTCAAAACAAGGGGGAAGGGGTAGACAACAGTCCTACACTTGCATTTCAAGCATCACACACACATACATGAGCAAAATGAAGATCGAAATCAGCAAGGAAGAGGCAAACTCGAAATTTCAGAAGTGCTCTTCTTCACCATGACAAAAAAAAGTCCTTTACAATGAGTCACTTTTGACTTATATACTAGTGCCCTAAGTTTGGTCCTTTCACACAAGAGACCGGCACTTTATTCACTAAATTGCTAACTTCCTACTAATATACATGGGTGATTCCCTAATCTTCTGAGGGGATGCATCTAGAGGACTCCTCTAGTGCATTTACAATGGAAAATATATACAAAGGTGGTCATATTACAAAAATTGTGTGTCCAAATCGGAAAAATTTTGGGGCCCGTCTTTTTTTCTCTGCTTTCTGCGCTCTTTAGCTCTGCAACACTCTCCCCCTCTTCGTCTCTGTCGTCCCTTGACAGACTTTGCTTCGCGAACGCGTCCCGTGGGTAGTGTTGTCTGCTTCTTGATCTTGCATTACGTTTTAGAGGCGCTTCAGCTTTTTCACTGCACGCTCCCCTTGGTCAGTGTTGTCTGCAGTTAAACAGACATGCAGATTTGATGGCCTTCTTGATTCAAGCTCTACAACTCGAGAGCCTGATGTAGTTGTCTTGCCTGTTGACTCGGGTTGCCACGCACGCCACCAGTGACTAGGAATGTGCTATTCTTAGTCACCCTCTTCAACTTTTCAGCCTCTACCCCTTTCTAACTTTTGGCCCTACTTTGATGTTTGAAAAATCCACTCCTCTGGACCCCGGGGTTTAGCTTTGTAGCCTGGTGCGTGCCCCTGCGGGGCTTTGTGCAGAGATGGGTGTTGCGCCCCTGCGGGGCTTCCTGCAGATATATGTTCTTTTTCTCTTCTTAATGCATAGGTTTGGACTTTGATCTTCTTCTTCTTTTCTTCTTACTTGATTGTCCCTCTACACGTCCCTCCTCCTGAACTCTGTCGTCCTCGACAGGCTTTCTGAGGCGACGCGTGTATGTTTGGATGGCTGTTTGCTCTCGTTGGTTCAGCAGATTTGCATGACATATCATAAATTCCTTCCATTGCTTTGACTTCACTCCATCTTCTGGCGCCTGTCTGTGATCAGCGAAGAAACTAGTTTCATAGGCCACCAGTCTTGCATTTAAATTTGAAGTCATCTTCACAAAAATTTCTGAATCAATTTCAAAGAAGCCTGTGAAGAATGCTTCTTCAAACGTCTGCATATACGTCGATGGCAAAAACATGAGACGAGAATAATATGCCATGATAGTTAGTCGGCTGGGAATAGTAGATAAATCAAAAATTAATGCTTCTGAGCCCTGCGTAATGCCGATGAAATTCAAAAATGTGTACTTAGCATGCTGGAACACCTTCAAAACTGTAATAAGCATGCTGAATATTTTGTTGGTCATCTTAACAGCTAAGTCCGGGACTGTAGCATATCGTGCAATCCAAAATTCCATTGTTTTGACCATATATTCTTCTGTCGGTAGGTAGTTATGTGGCGGACTAGGTAGTAATGGATAATTGAGCCACTGGTTATTAATATTGCCTTGGCGCTGTCCTTCCCAAAATTGTGTCCAAGATCGTCTGCGGGGTACAGGACAAAAAGATGGGTTGACTTGAAGTGCATATGGAGATGCTTCCCACTGCACCCGCAACGTTGGATTCTTTTCCAAAATCTTCCTTCTCCATATCGGATCTGCTCTATCGAACTCCTCTTGAGTGTAATGGAACGTGTCATGTTTAAAGTGGAGGTTGTGGTCCGGATCCTTATTCGTTGCAGATTTTATATACTGCCGCGTCTGTTCTTTAAGTAGGCCGTATGGTACGTTGAATGGCTTCAAAATTTGATCCAGTTGTTTATGCTCAATCTGAGCCTCTTTCATTATCTGAACTATTTGATCTTCAAATTCAGCAGTGAGCTGGGACACCAGTAGTGCCCTTTCTGGTCTGCTCAACTCTGCAATGTCGCGTGTGTTAGGTTCTAGTGGAACCTCCTTTTTCGCCCTTATTGGAGAATGATACAAGGGGGGAGAGAGAGGACGTACCTCTTCCTCCACAGTAGCCGTGGTTTCTGGAGGAACTACTGGTGTCCCTTGTTTCTCTTTCAGCTCAATCTGCTCCTGCAGCTGTTTAATGATGTCATCTTTATTCTTTAATTCTGCTTCAGCCTTGGCGATCGTCTCCTGATGTTTGATCAATTCTTGAGCAACTATATTCATGTGATCCGTGTCTTCTTTACATTGTTTGAAATAGTCATTTTCAGCTTTTTTCCACTTCTTGCGTAGTGCTGCAGTGTCGTTCATATACCGTTGCTCCCAGTCAGCAATGGTGTCTTGCTCCTGTTTGAGCTGATCTGCCATCTTGGTGATCTTTTCTTCCAGTTCTTTTATGTCCTCCGTTGAATGATTAATTTCTGCTGGTGGTTGATCAATGAGGAGAGCGGTCATAAGTTCCTTGTTCCTGTTCCTTAAATTTTCCGCTTCCTCCATACTCACCTTGAGCTGTGATTCGAGTATTTTACCACGAGCGTTGATCCTTGTCTTCTCTTTTTCTGTCATATCTAATTTCTTCGTGAGCTCCAAGATTTGTTCTTTTAGTTGGGCATTCTCCTTTTCTAACATCTGGCATTGTGTTTTGGTCTTCTTTATTTCCTCGTGTTTCTTTAAGGCTTGAGCTTCTGCTTTTGATAACCTATTAGCCAAATCTACACCTTCTTTTTGAAGCTCCTGCTTTTCACGCATGGCCTGATCGTAATCTTCATCAGCATCAAGCATTAACTGTTGAGTGTCTAGTGCAGTTCGAATCATGTCTTGCACCACCGGCTTGAGCTGAGCTATATCAACATTCAGCCATGTCCTTGGTACACTGGGGGTTTCTCCGGTTTGTACATCCTTTCCCTTTTCGACATGGATTGTTTCGTTATGTGGTTGTCGGACCTGTAGTTGTACTTGTGGTTCGTCCTCATCTTTATACACCTTAACGGTTTTAGTGGCACTTCCCTGAAATGTTACATCCATGGGGGACGGTTCTGCCACAACCCTTAGTGGAGTGAAGGGTTCTTCATCATGTCCTTCTTCTTGAGGCTTATCCTCTGATAGCACTAATGGTTCCTCATTATCGGATTTACCTTCTTTGACATGGGTAGTGGAGGCGTCTTTAGATTGAACAGGTTGTTGCCTGTCTTCTTCTTCCGGTTGTTTAGTAGCATTAGTGTCTACCTCTTTTGTCTGATCCTGTTCTTTGTGGCCGTCTTGGGTTGCGCCATAGTCCACTTCATTTAATTCCTCCCACTGTCCATCATCTTTTGATTCACTTTGAATATCGACATTTAGCAATGAAGTGTCGGGTTCTTCTTGTTTCTCCGAGACCGAACTAGAATTATCCAAGCCTATTTCTTTATATCTATGAACTTTTGTGAGCTTGGCTTTCTGGTCGGTTGCTTGTTGTGATTGCTTATAGTGGTGACCTTGCACTGGCAAATTAACTTGCCCTTTTGTATATTGATGAGTCTCCTCCAGTGCTTGAGTCAGCTCTTCCTTCGTAATTTCTTTTCTTTTCTCAATGGTGGCCTTAGGAAGAACATGGACCCTCTTCCGAATTTGTGTGTCCTCTTCCTGTAACTCGAGTTCTCTGAGTCTTTTTGTGCCTCTCATTCTGGGTTGCGAGCTTGTTTCTGCTTCTTCTACGATCTTTGCACCTTTCTTCTGTTTTGGTACAGTGGCTGCTTTAACAAATTGAGCCAACTCCATCGAAGATGGCATCTCTTGTAAGTACTCTCGCATGCCCAACGCATGGTAAATCATGATGGTTAGGGCCGTCGTACCATTGAGGAATTTCTTATTTTCCCATTTCTTCTTCGCCTCGAACAATCTTTCTTGCACATAGGGTGTAAGGTTTACCTGATTGCCGATCTGTTTTATGGCATGAGACAATAATTGCACAATGATTTTTTGAGGTGCCGTGTATCTGTTCATACTCGGGAAGCAAAAATGTTGGTGAATCAATCTGACTTCTTCTTCGATGTCCACCCTATTAATGTCAACGAAAGTTCTTGTTTTTGCACCACGACTCTCTTCCTTGACTGTGTTGACACCATCCTTTTCCCATCCAAATGCTTCTTTGATTAAATCATGGGAAAACTGAATCACCACCCATTCTCCATTCTTGTCCATCACAGTGGCTTCTGGTGCCAATGGATCATGTAGTGCTGGTCGAAGGGTGTTCATGACTTGTGTACAACGTTGGAAGTCCGGTTTATAGATAGGTAATTCAAAATACTTATGAATTCCTGCTTTCTTCATGATGTCGATCGTGGATGGCAGTCCATGTAAAACCTTAAAATCCTGGGACATGATCGGAAAATGATGCTCTGTGTCCATGATCTTTATATTGGCCAAGAAGAGATACTCCTCAACCGGCTGCTCATCTCTGAACCAATGTCCTTTTGCTTTCGTAAGACATTGAGGAGGAAATTCCTGGACCTCCTCTTGGATCGTAGCTTCAGAGTCTTCAGAAGCCATCTGCACTTACAAGGAGAAGTGCATTAGCTTGACATGCAACTTTGCAACAGTGTAGTGCAATATCATGATTATTGTCGCACTTCACTCCGTTTTCTTCCACTAGTCCCTGAGTGAGATCTCTTACCACTTTTTTATAATTTTCCTGAAAGAAGATAAAAGTTAGTGTAGCCGAAGCTTTTATTTATTTACACTGTAGATCCATTCCTATTTGAGTTCAAGCTGAGAGCTAATCTCCCTTGGAGAATGTGCACCACTAATCTTGTTTGGAGTATCATGTGCCAAATGCGTGGCCGTGTAATGTCGCCCTATCATGCATACTTTAGGTGCATTGTGTACTTCATGAGTGCAAGTATGTGCTCTCTCTCCTTGATCAGTTGCTCCTTGTGGTTGCTTTGGCTTCCACACCCATTTTGAGAACACTGAGAGAGGTTGTTGGGTTTTCTTGGTTCGCGTAGTTGTTGGTGTTCCATTTGCCTTATCCATAGTCCGATGGAATTTGACATTGCTTTGTGATCTTTTCTGATGATTCTCTGGTGGTGCTGGCCTTAGCCTCGTCTCCTGTGGCGTTTCCGCCTTGGTCTTCACGTTCTGTTTAGCTGCTTTTAAGACCTTTTTGGGAATCCATATTTGATGTCGAGATCGTTGAGCTTCTAGCAGGGGCTTGGCAATCCACACTGGTACTGGTTTTCTTCGTTTGTTGTTCTTTGTATCTGATTTGGTGACGTCCGTTTCTTTTTTCGACGCGCTTGTAGACCTTTTTTGACTCTGTACTTGATCCTTCCGTACCCATATATATTTGTGTTGTGTCTGACCGGCACCTGTGCTTGAGGTTCTCCAATAGGTTGGTTGGGTAACCTGTTGATAGTTTTGGGTAGTGGTTGAACTTTGCTTGACCGTTCGGGAATGTTCAGGTTCTTCTGCGGTCATCCTTGCATTCGAGGTCTCTGCCGTTTCCATATTGACTCCAGGGGCTTGGGTACCGGGTTCCCTTTGTGGTTCTTTGCCTAAGCTATTCTCCGAATTTTCCACAATCTTAGGTTGGCACAGTGGCTTCTCTCCTAGTAAGCTAAATATTTCTTTGTGCCCTATTTTTGCAGAGATATACCCTTGAGCTAGATGGATACATACTTCATTCTCGATAATCCAGTCTTGTCCTAAAATCAAGTCTTCTATCAGGTCCTCATCGTTGCAGACTAACACTCTCTGTTTCATGGAGGAATTTCCTATGTGTAGAGAGATGTTTGTCGTTCCAATACATTCTATGGTTTGACCTCCTACTCCCATCAAACGTGCACTTGTGGGATTCACCTTCAACTGCTGATCTATTATGACCTTGTTTCGTACACAACTAAGTCCTGCTCCTGAGTCGATTAATGCGTCTATCAATTTATACTCCGTTTGACCAATCCCTAAGTTTAAGTAAGGCTGTGCCTTGTACACACCATTCGTATCAGGGTTATTGACTCGATAATTAGCCATAGGGATAGGTTCTTCACCTCGGAGATAGCGTTCGTCTCGTTGCCTCATCCATTCTTTCCGTTTCCTAACACGTTCTAGGGCTTCCTGTCTTGCTTCCTCTCGTATTCTTTCTTCTTCCCTTTTCCTATTTTGAGCTCCCAACAGTCTAGCTAGCATTTCATCGGTCAGAGGCTCCATGAATCGTTTCACTCGGCATCCACTGATGTAATTGGGAAGAATATCCCCGTCTAGTGTGGCGAGATTGACTGCACCACTAGTGGAGATTCGATTTATGATCAGAGGACCATATCCGCGTTTTTGGAGCTTCTTTGTGTGCTGTTTTAGGGTGTACACCAAGACTAAATCACCTTCTTTGAGTCCCTTATCTTTAATATGTGAGTCATGGTATGCCTTTTGTCTCCGTTTAGCGGCATAGATGCCTGCTACCGCTTGCAATCTAGTCTCATGCAGCTTTTCGATTTGATCTAATTGCTGAGACAATTCATGACCGCTCCACTCATATTGTTGAGCTACTTTTAATGTAGGAATTAAGAAGTCAATTGGCAAGATTGCATTCTGCCCATACACTAGGTTGAAAGGTGTAGTTCCAATGGCCGTTTTATATGCCACTCGGAAGGCCCAAATTGCATGATGTAATTGTTTGTCCCAATCTGACCTTCCATTATTGACAATCTTTGTCAATACCGTACATAATACTTTGTTGGAACTCTCTGCCTGACCATTGGCTTGGGGATGGTATGGGGCAGATTTTTTATGGATTACTAGGAATTCATTCATAAGTGACTCAATGACTTCGTTTAAGAAATGCGTTCCTCGATCACTCACTATCTCGATCGGTAGTCCAAATCGTGTGAAAATATGCTCAAAGAGAAATTTTGCAGTTGTTTGAGCATCATTCTTTCTGGTAGCCTTGGCTTCTACCCATTTTGTCAAGTAATCGGTGGCTACTATTATATACTCCGCATGTGATCCTTTAGCAGGTGGGTTGATTGGTCCTATGAAGTCAATTCCCCATTTGGTAAATGCTCTCGCACAAACCATGGGTCTTAAAGGCATGTCGTCTCTTCGAACGGGATATTTCGCTCTCTGGCATATTTCACAACTTCTCACGTATGTTTCAGCATCCATATGTAGAGTTGGCCACCACAAGCCTGCAAAGAGAATCATCTTAACCGTTCTATCTGCTGAAAAATGTCCTCCCGCAGCTCCTGCGTGTGCCATTTCTAATATGGGAAGATACTCTCCTTCATGCACGCACAATCTGAGTTGATTGTCTCTCCCTCGTCTAAACAGTTGTCTCCCTATGATCACATAATCCTTGCTCATTTCTTCTAGGGATCGCTTTCTTGCTATGCTAGCTCCTATTTCGTGTTCTTTGGTTTTGAGGAATTGCACTAATGATTTACTCCAATTAGGCGCTATGGTGGAAAAGGGTAAGGACACGTGATCCTCTGTGCTAGTTTCTTTGCATTCCACACAATTATTTACATGCTCGTGAACGTCCTTGGACATATCAGGCCAATATACGCCTAACCTCTTTAATTCTCGTATTGTTCCCTGCATTCCTTGATGGATTTTCCACTTGTTTATGTGTGCCTGGTGAATTAATTGCTTCTGCTCGTCCTCCTCGACACATCTTGATAAGACACCGTTTGGTTCCTTATAATACATACTTCCCGCAACAATGTGTAAATTTCTTGTTTGAAGAATCTCTTTTTTGCTATCCTTATTTATTGAGTGTTGAGGGCCATGGGTGAGTATAGGAATTAGTCGTTCCGCCCACTTTGGACATACCTCAAGATTAAACAAATACGTATCTGGTAAATCATCGGGTACTCCGCTAGGTGGTTCTCCGTGTTTTAACCTAGAAAGGTGGTCTGCTCTCACATGTGTGTTTCCTTTTTTGACCACTACCTCAAAGTCAAACTCCATTAGTAACAAGAACCATCGTACCAATCTCCCTGTGTTGCAAGGCTTATTGACTAGATACAACAAGGCTTGATGGTCAATGAAGAATTTGAACTTGTTGGCTAAGAGGTAATGTCTAAACTTTTTCACTGCGTAGACCATTCCTAAGCCCTCTCTTTCTGTAGTCGTGTAATTTCTTTCTGCTTGGTTTAATTGTCTACTCGCGTAAGCGATTGGATGATCAAGCTTTCCTTCATCGGCCGGTTGAGCCAGGATACATCCAATTGCATAGTTTGAAGCGTCAACATGGATATGAAAAGGTTTGCTCCAGTTAGGTGACTTTAGGATTGGGGCTGTACTCAGCCTCTTTTTAAGCTCGTTGAAGGCCTTCTCACACTCGTCCGTCCAAGTGAACTGAGTCAATAGACCGTATAAAGGCTTAGCTATTATGGCATACATGTGAATAAACCTACGGTAATATCCACAGTGTCCCATAAAGGCTTGTACTTCTTTTGCATTCTTAGGTCTTGGCAAATCTAGAATTACCTTAATCTTGTCTTCATCTGTAGATATTCCATTCTTTGAAACAATGTGTCCTAGGATTTTTCCTTGTCTTACCATGAAGACACATTTTTCTGGGTTCAAGCAAACTCTATACTGCCTACATTTGTTGAATATTTTCCGCAGTTCCGGTATGTGGTCTGGTCGTCGATTTGAGTATGTACACAAATCATCTACGTACACTTCCATGCTTTTTCTCAAGAATTCTTTAAAAACATGACACATCAATCGTTGGAAGGTGGCTGGCGCATTAGTGAGCCCGAAAGGCATCACTCTAAATGCATAGATTCCCCATTCAGTCGCGAATGCGGTCTTATGCTGGTCTTCAGTTGCAATGGCTACTTGGTTGTAACCAGAGAATCCATCCAAGAAGCTATAGACCTCCTTGCCGGCGACTCTTTCCAAAAGATGGTCTGTGATGGGTAAAGGGAAACTGTCGCGCATAGTTGCAGCATTTACTTTTTTTAAGTTGATACACACCCTTAATTTTCCGTTTTTCTTGGGCACGACAACTAGTGGTGATACCCATTCGGTGTGTTCAATCTCATAAATGAATCCTGCCGCTAGTAATTTGTCAATTTCTTCCTTTATTTTTGTAGCGTAAACTTCGTTATATGTGTAAGGGCGTTGTTTAGAAGGTTTCGCATCTGCAGTCATAGGGATTCGATGAGCGCATATGCTAGGTTCTACACCCTTAAGGTCTTTGTACGTCCAAGCAAATACATCTCGATATTCTCGGATGAGGTGTATGAGATCCTCTTCTTCTTCTTCCGATACGTCATTTCCAATATACGTGCACCTCTCTTCTCCGTCTTCTATCGTTACAACCACTTTTTTGGTTTGTTCTTTGTTATCATAGGCTTCTCCGTCTCGTGCTTCTCGTTTAGGCATTTGAGTTGCTATTTTCCTTTCTTCCACTTCGTATCTTTTAAAATGTTCAGGAACTTCGAAGTGGTCTGGTTCAGGTTCCACTTTACTTGTGTCCTCTCTATGCTCATGCATTCTTGGGATAGTCTCAATTGCCATGACTTCTGTCGGTTTTTCTTTTGATTCTTTTTGCATTGTTTCTAAATATTGTTCTTCAGAGTCGAACTCTGGTTCCATTTCTATGCTTTCGTACTCTTCTTTCTCCTCTTCCTCTACAATTTCTCCTGCTTCTACTTCTTGGAGGACAACCATGTAGAGGTTCACATCATATCCTTCCTCGTCTATACAGTCGTTCATCTTCAATACTTCTTCATTCACACAAACGTCTAATGTGGCTAGGATTTCCATCCAGCCATGTGGTTCAAAGAGTTCATCTGAAAAAATTTGAGGCATATAATCGGGGTCTTCTACCGATCGATAATTAGGGTGCCCTATTGGCCACATTTGTTTTTTACACTCCTCCTTCTTGGCTTCTTTGCACATCCACAACTGCGCATCCTCATGCATCCAAGATTGGTCACTTGATCCCGCACTGTGAATGGATAGGTCGTCTTCCTCTTTGTGAACTGGATTCCATTGTAATGGAGGGACATCCCTATACGCGAATGTGTGCAGGTTTATCTTGGTAGTGTTCCCTTGATGTTGGAGATATAATGAATCTCTGCCCCAATCTTGTACTACTCGCATCTGTCGCATGAATGGTCGTCCTAATATCATTTCATAATTGTTTGCTTTTTCAAACTTACAGATGGCCAATGTGTGTTCAAACTCTACTCCACACGTGGTTAACCTAATTCCTTCCAATATTCCTAGGGGTTTCTCTACATGTCCATCTGCTAATTGTAACTTCATGCGAGTGGGTCGTAAGGCTGGTTTACCCCACTTTTCCCAAATTTCCTTCGTTGCAATCCCTACTCCAGCTCCAGTGTCTAAGATGGCCTTGGTCATGTACCCATTGTAGGTGACAGGTAAGCACGTATTACCTTCATCTCCTTCGCTAAATTCTCCTACCTTATCAACTGGAACACGTATTTTGGAGTGGTTTTCTTTTTCCTTTCTTTTCATTTCTCCTTTCTCTGCCGGTTGTTCTATTTGATTTGCTAGCTGTCTCCATAGATGTGGTCTAAGTTGAAGCAACTCTTCCACCGTCAATTTACATTGCACCTTTGTTTTCTTAAGTTCTGTTAGATTGTGTGAACTCTCTTCTGAGTTCCCTTTTTCTTTCCCATGCACTGTGGGTGCTCGTATTATTACCGACTCTCTTTCATATTCTCCCATGTAATTAGGCAATGTTGAAATGCTCATTGTTTCCTCTCTTTCTTTATCAAACCTTGACACTTCCTCATATGCTTCCTCTAGGTTATGATCATGGTGACTATTTGCTCCTATTATTTTCTCAAAAGGAGGTGGACTGATTCCATCCTTTTTCCATTGCTCTTCTCTAATTCTTTTCCACAAGTCTTTGGACCAATCTTCCTCTAGGTCGGGTATTATGGATACCTGTTCTTCTTGAAATTTCATTCGTTCATTTCGATCATCTTCTCGACTAGGTTCCTTATCCTTAGGTTGGATGCACGCATCATATAGGTCCTGGGCGATCCTTGTTTCAGGCAAAATTGGGATAGTCTTTTCTAGAGTCGCCTGTGCTACTTCTATGAGTTTTTTGCATATCGCCAGTCTTTCTTTCTCTAATTCCCCTTGAGGGTAGAGTCTTTCATGTTGTTCTAGGTTTGGTCCCATTTTGATTCTAGCTTGGTATGCTTTTAGCCACATGTCCAATTCCTCTGGCTTTGGGTCAGCTAGAATTGATCCTGGCTTCTTTGCCTCTGAACTAATTGGTGGTGTTTCAGGGGTCTCCTTATGCGTTTGTTGTTCGTTATGTTTTCTAGAACCCTTTGCTTGTTTTTTGCTGTTTTGGCTCTTGTTTCTTGCCCATTTCTCCTTGAGCTTTTCTCGTCTTTCTTTCCATTTTTGTACTTTGGTGTTTTGGGTATGCTCACATGAGTTCTCTGAATCCTCGACTATCTGAACGTTAGTGTCTCCTGTTTTATTGTTCTCTAGTTTCTCTTCCGGTTGTTTTCCTGTTTGTTGTTTTGTTTGAGCTCTAGTAATAGCTTTTAGCGGTACAGTGTACTCCTTATCACTTCCAGATTCTTCTATGACCTCTATTACGTTGATTGGTGCAGGACCTTGAGTTTTTGTAGGGTTCTTAGGGCAATCTCTAAAAAGATGTTCTTTCCCACACTCACTACAATATCCTTCCCAAATCCTGGGTGGTGGAGGGTTGTAAGGTCGAGGACACTCCCGAATGAAGTGATCCCCTCCGCATCTATAACATGGTCCTCTCTGCACGGGTGGTCTAATAGGAGGTCTCAACGGTTGCTGTGTTTTGGGCATTGTATACATTAAAGTTGCAGTTTCCGTTCCATAATTCTGATCAAATCCCTCATATCCATAATAGGTCATGTCATATGCTGGTTCATATTCCATCATGTTGGCTTCATATGGATTGTACTCCCCTGGTGGAGGTTCATACCCTTGGTTGGTTGATTCTACATTGGTCACTATTGAAGCTGGTATTATGGCTCTTTCCAAGTTTTCTTCCGGTTGAGTATACTTCACACGTACAACTTGTTGAGGTTGTGACAATTGGGGTCCCAACACTGGTTGTGGTGGTGGGTACTGTGCTTGCTCGTATTGTCTCTGTGCACCTACCGGATACGGATTGTATCTAGGCATCTCCCTACCAAGCTCTCTAGGTGGGTATCCATAAGGTCGGTATTGTGGTGGATTGACAGGTCGTGTTTGCCTATTAAAGGGACAGTTCTCAGTTGTGTGATTGGTGTATTTTTGCTCGATGTGACAGTATGAAGAAGTCCCTTGTTGTTGCTGTCTATTGTGTGGATACATTGGTTGTGCACCAGTTCCTCCTCTGGCACACATGTGTGTGGGATGTTCTCCTCCACATAAGTTACACCTCCTCAACATAGGCACTCTTTGAGCTGGATATTGGTAAGCTCTCTGTCCTTGGACTCCTAGTTTCTTAGCTAATAGTTCTGCTAGTTCTTCCATATTGCTAGAATTGGACGTCACTGTGCTTCTTGAGTCTTCTGATTTTGTGAGGTCGGTAGTACCTTTGAGATCCTCAGCAAGGTTGTCTTCCAAGTCGATGCACTCTTGAAGACACTCACTCAATGTTTGCAACCTTTTTACATACACTAGGGTTCTTAGGGTCCCGTTAGAGAGTCCATCTAAAAATAATGAAATCATCTTTTGTTGAGTCGGTCTCTCAGCCGTAGGACATCTATCCACGTATTGGTTGAATCTTCGGGCAGCTGTCTTCACAGTTTCATTAGGGTTTTGCTTAAAGCTATGGATTAATGATGCAGAATTGTGTTTAATCCCTCTCTTTGTGAATTCTCCTATGAATTCTTGAAAGAATTGTTCCATGTTTCCAAATCGATTGGGATCTAAAGGTTGGAACCAAGTTAGAGCCGTTCCTGTGAGGGTGAGTCCAAAAGACTCATACTGCACAAAGAAGTCCTCTACTTGCTCAGCTCTTAGAACTTGTTTAAATTCGGCAATATGATCATATGGCTCTCCTGATCCATCATAATGGTTTCTCATAAACTTAGCTACTTGGACTGGTCTCAATCTTCTCATTGGTTCAGGCGGTCTGGGCATTACAGGGAAGGCCGGGACAGCTGGTCGTAATGGAGGTATTCCTGGCTGTCCTCCCACAGGTGGTCGTGGTCTAACTGGTGGTCGGAAATGGTTCCCCATCCCCGTGTGGGTCTGATTATGAGTGTGCTCACCTGGGGTTGCAAACTGTACATGAGTACGGTTGGGCACACTTCTTTGACTGGTCTGTCCTGATGTGGTATGTTCCGTCTCTTGTTGATCTCCAAAAGGATTCTGCGAGGTAGTTGCCTGCTCTCTCTGAGGAAATACAGGCGCTCCCATATATCTCAGCCGAGCCTTGTCTAGGACACCTACCGGCCAATATCTTCTTCGATTCTTATCTAGGTAAGTGAGTCTAGTTTCGTCCTCTGGGTCTTTCAACTCATAGAAGGTCATGGGGCTCTCTCCTATTCCTTGAACAGGTACGTCAGTTTGAAGCAATAAGTCTGCTCCTTGAATCATGTAGACTTCCAACAAGTAGTCGTCTTGAGGTATCAAATCTCCTCTCAAGACCCGTGATACTTGTGATCTGCCTCTAGGGGTGGTCACTAACTCTTCAGAGTTGTTGGGATCCATGAACTCTCCTCTTTCGTTGATCCTCTCTGGAAATTCAGTTACTATGTAGATGTGACCCATTTTGTCAATGTAAGCGCCTCCCTCGTATTTGACAGCTGGTCGTGGTATGATGGTGACATCTTGTACTGTTGCCATTCTGGCAACAGACCTGTTTAAGCCATCCAGGTAGATCGGAATCTCCTGGGTATTTGTGGACACATATTGTAAGGCGGTGCGGTACTCACCTTCCACTGTAGACATGAAGTTCCTATGTGGTGCTGGACCTTGCATGTCTTCTGATGCCATGGGTATGTCTTCCTCAGATTCACTAGAGGTCTCTGAGTATACGGAGTGGTGACTGACCTGAGCAGTGCTTCCTATAGAAGAGATGACACTCCTTCGGCTACTTAGCACTCTTCCTGACCTCAAGTTCATCCACACACCTAAGCCTCCCTTTATACTTCTTAGATTCCCCTTGGGTAGCTCTCCTAAAGGCTCAAAGTGTCTGATTAAAGAAAGGGTTTATCTCGGCGATACCACTTCCTGACGATACTGCTCTCGGCGATACTGCTTTGACTACGATACGATACCAGAATCCAAACGATACGATACTGGACAATCACACGATACGATACGAGACCATGCCCACGATACGATCTCAGGCACAGAGACGATACGATACCAGTGTGGTGTCGCGATACTTACTCTAGGAGGAAGCGATACGATACCACCGAATTTTTGGCCGATACGATACCTGTGACAGTATCACGATACGATCTTTAAACTTCGACGATACGATACTAAGTATAGTATCGCGATACTTCCCTAGGAACTCCACGATACGATACTAGAGACTATGACGATACGATCTCACGATGGTATCGCGATGCCAAGGTCGATGACCAGCGATACGATACTACCGCAATAAGTGAGATCGCGATACTAATCTTGGCGATACGATACCACAGAAGTAGTGTCGCGATACCAAGACAAGCAGTCGACGATACGACACTTGAGAGGGCACGATCGCGATACTGAAGCAGTGTCGCGATACTAAAATCGTGTCGCGATACCACCGTATCAAACGATACGATACCACTCGGTAAGGTTAGGTCGCGATACTAGAAACTTTAGGCGATACGACGCCACAATGGTGTCGCGATACCAAGTATTAGTACCGGACGATACGATACCTCTGCAGTAAGCGCGATCGCGATACCAACTTAGCAACACGACACCAACAATGGTATCGTGATACTAAGATCGGTGTCAAGCGATACGATACCACAGAAAATGTACGATCGCGATACCAACTCGGGGTCACGATACCAAAAATGGTATCGCGATACCAAGGCAGGTATCAAGCGATACGATACTTCGGCGAGTATCGCGATACAAGGGAATTTTGGTATCGCGATACCAAAACTCAACCGATCGCGATACTCAAGCCAAAATGCAAGTTTTTCCAAAGATTTTTTTACCCCCTTGCTCTTCTCACTCTCCCCTTCCTTTCTAGACCTCTGTATCACACAAAAAAAATAACTATAATATCAGTTTTCCCCCCCCCGCGATACTGCGCAAACTTTTAATCATGCCTTTGATCATTTTTAAAGTGTTTTTGTCATATGGATTGTGAGAATATTTACCTTGATACTGTCTTGCTTGTAATGTGAGCTCAAAACCTAACTGTAAAAGCCTGAAAGCCACGACACCAATCCCACGATACTGGTCGCTGCTCGCAAACGATACCAGAACACTGTGAAGTGTCAAATGAGCCAAATTTTTGGTTTTTATACTTTTTGACTGAACTTAAAATTTTTTTGGGATTTTTGATGATTTTTTTGAGGATTTTGACCTACTCCTACTCCTCTTTCCCTCACTTCTCCTCTCGTTCTAACCTAACCCTAACTCTTCCTTCTCTTCCCTCCTCCTACACCTAAACCTAAAACTTATCACACACACCTCAAGGATGAGAAGTGACAAGTGCTGAACTGGAATACTACTCGTCAATGGACAAATTCACCTCTACAAGTACGATTCGATCACACTTGCTCTCTAACTATCACGAAGGCAACTTGGTGGAGTGCCTCCCCGGCAACGGCGCCAAAAACGTGTGTACTTGAGCCGCAATAACTCAAGGACTTGTACCAATGAGACTATACCTCAATTGCAATACAAGTGCATATAGTGGAGTCCTTTGCACACATTTAATTATCAATCCAAGGAGTGACTTACCAAGTGTATGAAGACATTTGCACACGTGATAGAAAATGAAGTGAGTTAACTATCCAAGCAAGAGAAAAGACCAATACTACCCGCACCTACTGAGAAAACTGGAAGTGTTGCCGCAAACCTACTTTCAGCAGTTTTGGTTTTTTGAGGTTTTCTCCCAGCCCAGAACTCCGAACATAGGCAATAGGGTACTCGTTTCGAAGCTCTCGACAAGACGAATCCAACAGTGGTGGTTTCACTCAATTCTGACCACTCTGCTGCAAGTTATGGCAGAAACAGTGAATTACGGGAACTACTAACACCCGCGTTTTTGCTTCTCCTAGCTTACGCACGCACTACAGCCACTCAAAACAAGGGGGAAGGGGTAGACAACAGTCCTACACTTGCATTTCAAGCATCACACACACATACATGAGCAAAATGAAGATCGAAATCAGCAAGGAAGAGGCAAACTCGAAATTTCAGAAGTGCTCTTCTTCACCATGACAAAAAAAAGTCCTTTACAATGAGTCACTTTTGACTTATATACTAGTGCCCTAAGTTTGGTCCTTTCACACAAGAGACCGGCACTTTATTCACTAAATTGCTAACTTCCTACTAATATACATGGGTGATTCCCTAATCTTCTGAGGGGATGCATCTAGAGGACTCCTCTAGTGCATTTACAATGGAAAATATATACAAAGGTGGTCATATTACAAAAATTGTGTGTCCAAATCGGAAAAATTTTGGGGCCCGTCTTTTTTTCTCTGCTTTCTGCGCTCTTTAGCTCTGCAACAACCAGCCTCTCCCACAGAGCACACGGAACATCCCTACGAGAAAGAGCACATCTCTACAATAACAACAAATCTCAGTGAAAATAGCCAGCTTCTGCACTCAACAAAAAAATTAAGCAACATCTCCCTGGCAAGCGGCTTCTAGAAGTCAAAACCTACAAGGAACAAGGAGAAAAAGGCCTCGTGCACAGAGCTCAAGAAAGATCCAGTATATGCACACACAAAGTACTCTATGTTCACTTCGACAGTAGAAGCCAGCATAGCTTCTATGTATGCTAAGCAGAGGAGGACACCTCAACTCCAAGCAAGACTCAAAGAGCAAAAGAGTGAGACATTAGAGGTGTCTGATGTCGTGCTGGTATAGAGCGAGAGGATGTGTCCCGAACAGGATAGGAGAAGGTGAGTAAGTGAAGGTGAGTACATTGTCTTCTACAGATTGGATTGTCTCCTATAGGGGAGAGAGACAATAGCAAGACCAGTCCATCTCCCTCCTCCACGGTGCACACTTCTCAATTAGTCCCGCATCATCAGATTTACTTGGAAATAGTGGCCATGTTTGTGCTACATGTGATGAACATAGCATTTGACATAAGCGATTCTGATGTTCTCCACCAGATAGAGAATTGCTAGTAGAATCGGCATGCAACTCAGATGATGCATTGCATCTATCTAGGACTTGGCCACCCGCAACTCTTCTGTCGCCACACAAAGGAGATAGGACACCATTAGATCTGCGTACAGCTGTGTCTCTTCGATTGTTCGCCGATGAGAGAGAGAGAGAGACTAAATGCAAGATGTCAGAGTGCTTTCTATTTTTTATAGAAGTCTGGTGGAATGACATGGTTCATGTGATTCGATGAGTTCATATTTCTATTTTTGGTATCAATTTGCTTGAATGAGATAGGTGTTATATATTCTCTTGCCAGTTCATGCGATTCATTGAGTTCACATTCAGTGTATTAATTGTCCAATTCTTATGGTTCAAGCCGGATTCTGACGAGGATTCATAGCATTCTCACATGCGATTTTTTTTTTTTTTTTTTGAGCACAAACAGAAAGTATAAAATTGATGCAGGAAAAGAAATTACAAGAGTACCTCCCACAAAATAAATGGGAGGAGAACATGCGATTTTTTCCATTGAGCTCCTTCACACATTCAGTGAATCTTCTTTTTATAGTATTTCAAAATCTTGAGCGCACCATTTGATCACACATTGATTATCAACTTTGTAATTCTCTAAGATTCGTACCTTAAGTTTGATCAATCACTTGGCACTCATATTTGACTTGACCCTTTGGCATCTTCTCTCTCCATATAATCCTCCAATTATTTCACATCTCTCAACTCCTGATTGTATTCTACAACCAAAACCTTGTGCCTAAGGGGTCATTTTGTCTTCTCCAAGGGTAAAAACTGTAGACTTTTGCACATTTTGGCACTAAGTGCCTCATAATCCTTGTAACTCAAAGCATAAAAAGAAGTGTTGTATGTGTGCACACTTGTGGGTTGGAGGCTAATATAAGCCCACCCACAAGCTCTCTCCAAGTCTCTAAGCCTAATCTAAGTCTCAATTGGTGTGCAACAGGCTAATCTAAGCCCTCTCCTCACAAGTCAACTCGTCTCCCTTCTCCAAGGTGTTTCAGCAAGTGTAGGGCTAATCTATGCCCCCCCTCCCCTCCCCAAAGATTTCCAGTGTGGTGCCAAGCCTTTCAATTTCTTTCCAAAGTTTGTGCTTATTTTCTGGTAATCTCTTCACACACAAGTGTCTTTTGAAAGTGTTTTTAAATACTTGACACTTACGCTTGCAAAGCACAAACTCACTTCTCTCGGAGTTCAAGTTCACTCCAACTTTGTAATGTCAAAGAATGAAACTAGCACCTCATCTATGGCCAATTTTTTATCTTCCTTCACACCCATATTCATGCCCAAGAATGAAAAATTAAATGGGCAAAACTATAATCTTTGGAAAGATGTAATGAGGGCATATATGTACACCAATTTCCTTCACGATGTAGTAGACGGGTCCGAACATGAGCCCAATAAGGCTAGCAACCTAGACTCATGGCATATCTAGAATGTTAAAGATAAAAGGGCATTAGGCCAACTACTACTTGCCAGTGATGAACTGACCAAAGGACACATCACGGCATGTAAAACATCCAAGGAAGCCTCGGATACTTTAGAGGCCTTATACAAAGATAAAACAACCTCGAGGATGTATGCTTTAGAAGCAAAATTCCATAACCTAACTATTCGGCTGCAAGATACAATCACAAAAGTCATAGCTCAGTTTGAAGACTACCAACACAAGTTTGCACTTTGTGGTCGGTAAATTTCTAGTGAGGACATGGCCATCAGGCTACTTAACAAACTACCTAGGTCATATGAGACCTTTTTCATGACCTTATACAATCGAGGGCAAGCACTCACTTGGGAAGAAGTTAGTAGATTGTTGCTTCTTCATGATTCTTGGCAACAGACCCAAGTTACCTAAGAAACATCCATGAAGGCTAAAGCCACCTCCCACAAACATAAAGGGCAAAAAGGCGATCACAAATCAAAGGAGAAAAGCAAGAAGAAGTTTACTTGCAATTTTTGTGGCAAGCTTGGCCACATCGAGAAATATTGTTTTAAGAAAATGAACAAGGATAAGTCTAAGTCTAATTCAAAGAGAGAACATCATTCTCACTGCACAAGTGAAGATCTATTTCTCAACTAAACACAAAGCACTTGTGGAAACCACTCCGAAGAAAGAATGGAATTTTGATAGTGGTGCTTCATCACATATGTGCCATGAGAAAGATGATTTTCATGAATTTGAGGAGCATAAAGGTCAAGTTCACCTTGGAGACAACAAGTGCATTGAAATCCAAGGAAGAGGGAAAGTTCAAGTCATTAACTCTGAAGGCGAGACCAAGTCACTCTGTTAGCTCCAGAAATGGTTGGTTTTTATGCACTAATATGTTTGTATTTGGCAGGGGAATTTGTTTGCTTGCAGGTACTTGAAGAGTTGAATAGACGTTTGATTGGAAGTATTTGGGGGATACACAACAACTTCTGGGTCAAAGAGGAATGCTAACAAGGGAGGCAATACTTGGAGATATGAATTTTTGTTATGGCGGTTACACCATGTGTGCTCACATAGATGGTCTATCTCAATAAGCAAAGATGTGGCCCTCATGGGCACCATTGAAAAAGGGCAACTTATTTATGATCAGTGGTAAAAGAGACTCATGCGGATATCATCTTGGAAACCACATTAATTGATATGCATATCAATTGTGGAAATTTGGTGGCAGCAATTTTCTTCTGGGCAGTCAGTTGTGCTCACTGTTTGAGAGTTAGTCATCCTTCAAGGTTGTCAAAGGGAGGGTCGTTATCCTTGTCAGTGAGTACATACTAAAAATATATATATTGATAAAGTGTGTGACTTGAGGCCAAGCCACCTTTGTTTTTTTCTTCGTTTTTATCTACAAATGCAATCGAATAATCTGCCAAAGGCCATTCAGCCCGTTTCTCTTTGCAGGCAGCTGTTAGAAGAACATTTGGGGAATTGGTGGAAGTTTTTTTGGCAGACCTGTGTATGTGTGTTTGTCCTCAGTAGGGGCTCTCTCCGTTGGGTGTGCAAGACAACAAAAGGGCGGAAAGCGCAGCTTTAATCTCTCTCTCTCTCGATAAGTGGCTCGAAGTTTTTTCTCTGCACGGGGTGACCAAGAGAACGAATAAGTGAAGGGGTGAGAGTTGGAGAGCTACGGGCATCGATTTCTAGAGGCGATGCCAGATCTCTTCTGGAAGAGAACAGATTGCAGACAAGGAAACAAACAAATAGGCAATAGCTCGGTCATGAGCGACATGGAGGAGCAACGGGGGGATGTAAATTTTTTCTGGTGTGGCTGAGCAGATCCTTGGGCGCTCAGTCAGAAGAGATTGAGAGAGATTTGGCATCAAGAAGCATCGAAGCACTGTAGAGTTTTTCTCGTAGGAGGGGGGGCGAGTCCTGATTGAGGTGTGTAGAAGGCTCTGAGGAGGTGTCGGAGAGCAGAGGGCAGCGCTGGTGTCTTGGAGGAAGTGGGGAGGATTCAAGGGTGCAAAAGGGCACATATCGGAGTTGCCCGGGAGTGTTCGTAACCCCTCAACGGTGAGAAAGACAAGAAGTACAAAGGATATTTCTCCCTCTCTCGGGAAAATTATGGAAGATACATATACGGGAGTACAGTAAGGGGGGATGAAAGCTTTGCAGAGGGTGAATGGCAAGAAGAACCTGAAGGAGGGCCATGTGGAGGACGACGATCTTCTCGTTGCTCGCGTGGCTGGAACGTAGGAGATACAGAACAGTGGAAGGGGGGGGCTTCTTCTTCTATCCGCTGCGTGACAGAGGAAAAGAGAGGAATTGTGGGCTGCTCGAGCTGAGGAGCTGAAGGGCGAGCTGGAAAACAACGGGAGGCGCTTCCTTTGTAGGAACAGAGTGAGAATTCTCGATAATTGCTGATGTGTGTATCAAGTACACTCTTCGACAAGTCAAAACAACCAACAGTTTGTGGAGTTGATTGAAGATCGAGTCTCAAAGCCTGCTAAATAGAGACCCCCATAAATCACAGGTGCTGGAAACTCTGGTTCAGTCACATAATTGGTATAGAGGTCATTAAGCGCAACTTGAGGAGGAGGTCATTTGGGCTTAGTTATCTGCTGTGCTGCATTTACCTTTGCTACTTGTATCTCATAGAGCACTCAATTCCAACCTGGGGAGTCAGACCAGCTGCAAGAAACTGACTTGCTTGCGAATATCTTGCTGGATATGTAGAAGTGATGATCCGATGGTTGTTTCGTTGGTCAGACGATGAAGCAGCATGATATTTGTTGAAGGTGAAGAAGGAAAAGTTTCAAAACACGTGTGCGGGACTATAGGCTGAAAAGGTAGCGGCTCACAACTTACCTCATTGCAGAAAAGTGTGGAGGTGATTAACTATAACAGTCAAGGTATGTGTATGGATTTCTATAGAAACCAACAATTTCCTTTTGTATGTGGTTCCTCATTCAAGTAATATGGCTGAATATCTATCGTAGAGCTACTACAGTTGTACTTTCTTGGACTTTACATTTCGACCACTAGTCCTCATATATCACCGCTTGGGTGGAGTCATACTTCATGTTTTTTATGAGATATGCCTTAAGGGTTACTTTTTTTTTAAATCGGTAAACTGTTCCGACAGTTACGGGTGACAACATGAATTCTCCCATGTGAATTTTTTAGTAGATACATACAATGAGGCTCTAACTCAGGCATGACCATGAACATCAGTAATTCCCATGCTATCATCTAAGGTAAGGTTGATATGTTAATTGCAACTCAAGGGACTATGCATGCATCTATGTTGATTCACTATTAGAGGGGCAAAGGTGTTTGATTTGTATGTTGCATATGACTACGTATGCAAACGGGCATATACAGTGTGTAAGATATGGGTTCTCAGACTCATTCACACATGCTAATGCACTTGGGTCGCTCTGTGTGAACAAGAATATATATTTATTATCATAATGTCCACACTTCCAATGGGATAAAATAAGGGACACTTAACGCAACCTCCCATGCCTTAAGTAGTAATTTTGTATAGGAACCCAATTTGTGGGCATAGTGCTAAAGCATACAAGAGCATACAACAACGTGAGCGTTTCTTTTGGGTCATTGAATTTATGATCGTATATTCACCCTTGGGCATGGTTGACCATAGATCAACCGTATTCAATGCCAATGTTTTGAACGTGTGTGCGGGAGTTATTTTGGTCATTCAGTTCGAGACATGATTCTTTGGGCTACTTCCTTGTGAGAGTTTTTCGGAGGGAGAAAGATTTGAAGCAATTCCTTAGTATGAGGACCCTCGGGGTAGGCAACAGCTCATTTTGTAAAAGATTGGCTCGTGCATTATTGGCTCATACAATTCGGAAAAGGGGACTGCTTCAAGTGTTAGTTTCGATGCTAAATTGACCAAACCATAAAATCCACATGGCAATGTAGTGCTTGAAAGGAATTTTGACTTACTGTAGGCTTTAGCATTTATGGAATTTGATTGGCATGAATTAGCAGAAACAAATGTGCATGCGAAGAACTAGAATGGAAGCCCTGTAACAAACCGCTTTGATGTAAGAAGTGCTATAGTTTCATTAACTTCAGAGACAATAATGTGAAAAAAAAAACTTAGCAAATTCTCTTTGATATTTTAAAATATCCAACTACTGCCCCTCAACCTAATTGAAGGACGCACATACTCGTAAGCATTGAGAGAGAAACACTACAGAAGGTGAAGTGGCTAGAAGCGTGGAGTTTGGAACATTTGCCAAAGCCTAAGGGTATATAACACAAAGCTCATCTGCGAGTTAGGCTAAGATGTGGATTAAAGAATCCTATCATATCCATGGCTGAAGTTTAGGTTGAGGTGTGGCTAAGGAATGAGACCGAAAAGATTTGTCTACTGAAGATTTAGAGAGTAACTATATAGGGGCACATTGGTGGGCTTAGCATAAGATAAACTTGACGAGATAGAAGTTATTGGACACATTTAGTTGCATAAAAGTATCTTTTTTTGAGCAAGGGATGCCTAATCCTTTTGGTGATCCTATTGGGGATCCCATAATACATTTGAGAGAAATCGTGGACTTAGAGTGAGAAAAGGTGACAGAGTGCGAGTGAATCGGACAAAACATAAGTGTGTACTAGACATTTTCCCTTGGGCTTAGGAGCTAAACATTTTGGTGCGTTTGCCGGGAAAAGCTTGGCACGTCTCTATAAGAGAGTGCCATAGGTTCGCCTAGCGCCACATGTTGGCCGAGCTTGCGGACTCCAGATCTAGTACATGAGCGAGGGGAGCTCATCCTCAGGAGGAACACAAACGCAAAGAGAAGAGTGCGCTCAGAGAAGAGCCCTTGAAAGAGAAAGGAAGAGGTGGGAGTCGCAAGGTGAGTCGACTTCGACTAGCTCGAAGAAATCTGCCAAAAATGTGTACTCCCGTAGGAGAGTCGCGAACCAAGTGCAAAAGTTTGAAGGAGGGATCCTGAGGCCACGTGTGCTAAATTTCTAGGATCGAAGTGATATTGACATCACACCTCTGTTCGAAATGGCTCAACGGATTTCGGTTCATTTGGGGGGCTTTACCAAGTTCTCAGGTGCTTGGGACGAGGATTCAGATAGTTTTATCGAGCTGTTTGAGGTTACTTGTGAGGCCAATGAGGTAGTTGACTAGGGTCAAAGGTTGAGGATTTTTCTGGCTATTCTCCGAGATGAGGCAGCCAATTGGTATGGGAATCTGACACCACAAGAGCATGGAACTTATCAGATGCTCAAGGAAGCCTTCTTGGCAAAGTTTCGACGACAAGGCTTCCAAGATATTGGCCCAACAAATGGATTACCTACGACAGGGAGTCAATGAGAGCATTGATAACTACATTTAGAGAATGGAAACCTTGGTAAGAAAGATGGGCGCGAATGCCCCGAACGATGAGACATTGAAGAGAAGATTCATTGCCAGATTGAGAGATCCTACGGCGCAACAACATATTAGCCTGACAAGACCGGCAACTTTAATAGATGCTAAGGAACAAGCAAGGCTTTGGGAGGAAGTACAATTATGTCAACAAAGGAAGATTGAGCTCTTATACGAGCCAATGGGAGGCCAAGGAAACACACCGATGAAAGATCCTGGCCAAGGAAGTCCCGCATTGACGACCCCAGCTTTTGTAGCTGCCACTAGCACGCCAGGCGAGGTGAAGCCTGCGCTGACTGAAGAACGAATATTGGAGTTGGTCACACAAGCTATAAAAGCTACCACAATGACCCAGGAAGCATACACAGTGAAACAAGAGGTAACTACAAACCCCAATCAAGTGTTTCGATCGAGTACATGGTGTGGAAAGTGCCATGGTTACGGCCATCTCGCTTTAGAATGTTCTACAGTCTCGAGAGTATTCACAGATAGATCGCCACCTAGAATGTGTTGCACTTTTTGCGGAAGGACCAATCACACGGAGGACCGATGTTACAACAAGAGGGCCTATGAAGAGCGGACTATGAAATTGGGAGATACAAGAGAGCGGTCCTATGCGGGATTGCCTTCTCAAAGTGTCCCACCTACATCTTGTTGGGAAAACAGACAAACTTATGGATATGTTGCTCAAGGTCAGGGAGGAGACTATCCGAGAGGAGCCGCACGTGATCAAAGAAGAGATGGTCCAATCCAGTGTTGGAGATGCCATGGCTTTGGCCATACTCAATCTAGATGTCCAAACGAAAAGAAACCAGTTGATTATACCCCGCTATGTAGGTACTGTAGTGGAGAGGGCCACTTTGATGAAGACTGTCCAAAACGAAGAGCTTCCACTGGCAAGGATAAGGGGCCAGTAGGGTCCTCGAATTATGTTGAGACTCAGATGCATTCCACACCAAGAGCTCAAGAGCCAGTTCCTACAATCGGGGTAGTGTTCAAGACACCGAACCCTCAAGAAGGCTCTAGCTCGTCAATGCACTTTGTGGATGCTTGCGAGGCCAACAAACCGCATAAAGAGCCAACTGTGGCAGTAGTCACAAGAACTCAAGAGTATTTGAAGAAAAATCCAGAAGGTGAAAGTGAAAAAGCTAGCCAGGAGAAAATACCCGAACATGGAGAGGTAGAGCACCAAGTTGGAGGATTTGCTGAGCAACAAGAGTTTGAGGATGGGGAAGAAATTGAGATCCTTCCACCAGTGACCAAGGAGTTTGTGCCAGGCATAGCACCATTCCCTAAAAGATTAAGGGCTCCAAAGTGTAGGAAGGAAAGACAAAGTTTGGAGGAAGTGGACATCATAAAGCTGCTCGCTGACACGGAAGTCACGCGGACATTGGCACATTGCTGAAATGTTCATCTGCATATAGGAAACAATTCTACAACGAATATATTAAGAAGCCGAGAAAAGCTTGAGATAGAAATAGGCAAGATAAAGATGTCCAGGGTATGATTCAAAGTATCACTACGCAAATTGATTGGAATGCTCTAGCTGTGACAGTCGAGATTAAAGGGTATGCAGTCCCAGGTGCTCAGTTAGATAGTGGAGCCGCAGTCAACTTAATGACTGAGTACATGATGAAAGCTTTGGGCCTCAACCACATGGAAGAAACTCCAATGTCCTTGAGGATGGCAGATCAAACGCAAGTGAAGCCTGCGGGTCTTTTGAAGAATGTAAGCACAGTTGTGGGCGGTCTAGAATTTAAAGTTGATTATCTGATAGTAAGACCAAGGACCTCAGAGGCCACTTTCTTGATCTTACTCGGACGGCCATGGCTTATGCAAGCCAATTGTGTGCATGACTGGCGCACAGGTTTCATTTCAATAGGGCCAAAGTCTGATCGGATTCAAATCCAAGTATCCCCAAACTCGATCGACAAGAAGAAGACAATAATAGTCTATGAGATGGAAAAGAAAGAAAAGGAGAAAGTAAGGCAAGAGATGGCACGAGCTAGGTTTTCTTTGAAAACGGACACCTACAAGAATCTGCTTCAAGATGGGTTCAACTTGAAGCTCTCCAAGAATCAAGATACAAAGATGGGAGAATATCAAAATCCATTGCTCTATAAAGACGATTCTGATCAGGAACTGCTAGGATGGTTGGCAAGTACAGGTGATGCTGAGTGCTATACAATGCACATCGACCCGGTGGAGAAGGAGAAGAAAATGAGCCAGGTGGTGGATCCTCATGCAAGGAGGGAAAACTCTTCGAAAAATAGAAAATGCTCTTTTGGAACTCGTGATCGAGGATATCATCAAAAGTCGGCAAGGAACCAAGACAGTCAACTATCCTCTAGCACCAGGAGAGTACATGACGCCATGAGCAAGGGTACATGCAAGGAAGAGCATGAAAGCAGAGGTAGATCTGAGAGAGAAAAGTGGTGTGTGGACCACAACAGTTCTAGTAAGGAATTAGTTGATCGAAAGGAGAACCTCTTGAAAGGAAGAGATAAGGAGAACCAAGATGATTGTGAAGAGAGGATTTTTCGACGTGAAAGATTGGAGAAAGAACTTGCATTAGGAAATGCACCAGAAAAGAGTACAGTGAGTAAAGTGCTTCATACAAAGAAGACGTGTAAGAATGGCGACGGCAAAGGAGTTAGGATTGGCTCATGCGGAGCATGCCAGAGTTATTCGAAGGAGGTTTGAGTGGATTAGATGTCAGGATAGCGAGCAGAACGTACAAGGATCGATAGATGAAGGTGCATCGAAAGGACTTCGAGTGAGCCATTGGATGATGACACTTTTTTGTGTGATTTGGGTGTTCTTACGAGAGATGTGTGGTTGGATACGAGAACAAAGCAAGAAGGCCTTTCTCTACTTGTTCATTCAATTTACTTTCTGTTTGCAGGAATTGCAGAAACTGCTAAACCAAGTGTGTTACTATGTAGGATCACGGAGGACTAGGCGACCGATGGCTGATCAAGTATACCAGAGCGCTCTGTTTGACCTTGTCGTATATTTTTCAGATCAAGCGTTAGAAAACATGGAGATATCGGTTGAGAGCTTGCGGACAAAGTATGACGTGGAGGAGGCACACTGGCTTGTACGCTTTTGGAATCAAGGTATGGACATTGACTTTCTGTTTCCCAAATTCGAAGCGTATCTACTTAGTTGGGCTGGATATGCCAAGGATCGGTACTTCTACTACGACAACACGATGGAATTGCCTAACGAGGTAAATGATATCTATTGGGCTTGGGTAGACCTGTTAACGATAGGTAGCGATGACGGAGCTCCTGAAGTTGAGCCGGACTCGCCCTAGGGAAGTCGTCAGGATGCGAGTATGAGGTGAGGCTATATGAGACATCCAGGAGACCCACATTCTAGATCATCCAACGATAGGTATATGAGGGACCAAGGCATAGCCGATTGTAGTTGCCTAGTGAAAAGTCAAATCAATGAATACATATGTAGTGTCTGTAATTGAGAGAATGGAGTGAAGAGGTGGTTGATCTGTCAAAGGCTAGAGTGTGTATGTTTGCATGCATGTGTGGGAAAAGTGGGGAAAATCCCTTTCTTCCTCTCCCTAATTCTCAGGACTGGAGTAAATTAATTAACTATGAAAAAAAAAACATTGTGTTGTTGTGCTTGTACCAACGCGCTATGGTGGGCTAGTAGGTGGGTGGATTTATCCTAGCCCGGTGGTTAGGACCACGAGCCGCAGCTAGTTTCGCCATAGGCTTGGGATGTACATGTTTGTGTCTTAGCTACCCGCCATAACGGGTTGGTAGGTAGGTGGAGCCATCGTGGCTGGGCGGTCACGACCACGAGCCGCATCCAGCTTCGTTATGGGCTAGCTTTACATGTGATTTGTTATCATTATGTGGTTGTGTGTTGTGTGCTGTGCTACATTGGTAGATGGGTGGAATCAACCTGGCCGGGTGGTCAGGTCCACGAATCGCATCCAATGTCAACGTAGGCCAACGTGTGAATATAAATAAAATTTACATATGAAATTATTCCCCACTCCTGAGGGGGAGAGAGAGAGAGGAGAGGGCGATGATCGCCTGGAAGGGAACATTATTTGCTTGTGTAATTGGTATATGGTGGCTTGCGACATATCAGCTCACTCTGAATCAACATTCTTAAAGGCACGGATACTATATATGTACTTATGGATGAGACCTTTAGCAAGGTAATGCAACGGTTTTGATTTATAACTTGTGTGCTCTATCCAAGGGTTTTCCAGTGTGTTGGACACTCCAGGGTTTTTATGTAGGACTTGACTTGTACTCGGGTCTCGATAACTTTTGTAGGACGACGATGGGGATTCTTCGGGAGTGTCTAGCCATGGAATATTTGTACATAGCGAATAGTAGGTGCAATAAAGGGATATGCATTTTGGGTATGTTGCATTTCCTGTTGGATTCATCTCAGTTGGCGTTGGTTATTTCGTTACTTTCGTTTCTGTTTTCTTGCTAAAGTTGTATGTGTAAGACATGGAAAGGTATGAATGGGTTATTTTGGTTTAGACAATTTTCATAATTGAATGCATGAGCAATTTGATGCATGTTAAAAATGAAGTTGCATATATGTGCATGTTCTTCGATCATTTTGTAAGCGAATGATTGGTATGTATTCATGAGTGATTTGTTAAACACTATTCTAACTGTCAGAAGCGCGTTTAAACGAGTATTGGGTTCTTGGGAGTGGAAGGGGTCTGTAAAGACAGAGGCCCTATGCTTGTTTCCCAAAATTACTTCACAACACAATATACCAACATTCAAGATTTTATCAAGAATTGGTATCTCATTCTCGATCTTTACGGTTCATCATTTTAACTCTATCAGAGTCTGCCGAACACACTGTACCAGACTATCAGTATCGTAATACCGAATTACCTCAGAACACTTTTTTCCGAATACACACTACTGTAACATTTAACAGTAGTCCAACCTTCACCGAATAGCGCTCACAGTCCTACAAACCGAAAACACAGAAGGACTCAACAATTTCAGGCACACAGTGTTGAAGGCTAACACACACTGGAGATAACCATTACTTTAGCCAAATCTCACCGTACAAGTACAGATCTCAAACTCAGGACAACACAATCCTGCACAGCGTTTTAGGGACACTACCACAGTTACACAGACTTCACCAAACAATTGGCAGAACAGTTCAAGAAAGAGGGACACCACGATATACGTACTTAACAGAACAATCACCACAGAGACCCGCAGAACGACTCTCTCAGACAACAGTCCGACGATCTACTGGATGTAAATAAAACTCACAGCCGCAACAGAGATCGATAAACAACGAACACAGATACGCCCAGTATACTCAGAATACTCAAAAATTAGACAATCAAACACTACAACAACCCGAACAAGTGTCGATAATACAACACAGAAATGAAACACAGTACTCCAAATTAGCCAAGTCGACACACAGTAACGACAAGACAATCACCCAGACAGACAGTCTGGTGATTCCACGAATCGTTACCTTGCGTCTCTTTTACATTGCTTTATATAAAGATTACAAATGTCTTTTTAACAACTTTTCGTGCGTGCGAAACAAGATTCAGTTATACAGTTGCCAATTCGGCGGCCGACTAACACTCTGGCACACACAGTGGACCTAAAAACCGCAGGTTTTTATAAAATTACTATTCTTCTATAATGCCGTCTAGATACATGCTTCTGGCTAATTTAAAGGTTCGGGCAATCTTCTTCTTTAAAGTTTCTAACATCTGTTTGAGAGTGTCTGGTTCTACTAATTGTGCATCTATTCTTACAGAACTTAATGAAATAGCTTCGGTCAGCAAAATTTCTGCTTGCGTCTGCAGAAAGGCTTCTTGTAGGTAGAAATCGTTTGATAAGGCCGCATCTCTGGAAACTTTCATTTCTGCCACTTGTTTTTCCATCTTGCTTACTCTTTCTTTCTGATTTTCCAGCTGATTCTCCCTTCTTTCGATCTCTTGATTCTGAAAATTTATGGTTCTAGAGTATGCATCCCTTTCTCTTCGGAGATCTGTTATTACCTTCTGTGTTTGAGCTTCCTTGGTCAAATAGTGTTTAAGCATGTTGTTGACATCTGATAAAGTTTCGTTTGTTCTTTGGAGTTCTTCTTCTGTTTTCATAGCCTGCTTATGCTGTTCTTGGCTTTGTTGTACTACTTCGTGTAGCTGAACTCTGGTTTCTTCTAATAAATTGCCTAAGGCTACTCTGGCATCTTCTTTATCCTGTAGCTCTTGCTTCATTTGATTGATTTCGGCATTTGCATTATTTAACAATTCGTTCTTCTTTCGAAGCTCTATCAGTGCTGCATCCCTTTGTGCTGTAACTTCTACCTCTTCGGCCATCCGGGCTTGTAATTCCTTCAGCTGTTCTTGTAAGGCTTGATTTTCTGCTTTGGCTACTAGTAATTCTTCCTGTAGGGGGCTAATGTCGGCCTCCAGTACATCTACTTTATGTTGAAATTCATCGCGAATATTCTCTGTTACTTGCTCCATTTGCGCAGGTAGTTGTTGTGATAAATTGGTTAACATCTGTCCCATATTTGCAAGCTCCGAAAATACCGGGAGTGTTGGAAGCGAAAGAAGAGGACAAGGTTGAGAAGAGGATTCTGTGAGAAGCTGTTGTGAGTTCGGTGGAGAATAGTTGGGGGATGAGGAAGAAGAGGCAGTGGGTTCTTCAGTCAGGATGGGTGGAGTAGGGATAATGGGGTTGAGCAGTGGTTCCGATGGTGGAGTGGGGAGAACAGAGTGAGGTTATGTTACCTTTTCTGTTGTTTGTTGTGTTTCAGCATTGTCGGCAGCTATGGACTCAACTGCTTTCAGAATTTTGTCAAAAACGTTGTTAATGATCTGTTCTTCATCTCTTCGCTTTATTGGCTCCAATTGTTGCTGCGATGCCTCTTGTGACGAGCTTGTTTCGGATTCAGTGTGATCTTCCTGTTCTTTTTGTCCTTCTGATGAAGACTGTGCCGATGATTCGTGCTGCATAGACGTTGTGGTGTCATGGAAAGTTTCTTCGTCTTGTTTTTCTTCTTCTTTGTCATTTCCTTCGGCTGAACCCTGTGCTTCACTTTCGGATGAACTGATTCTAATTCTTTTCCGGCGGAAGAGTTGATTGAGTTCCTCTTCGTCTTCTTCATCATCTTCCAATACTTGGGCCGATTCTTCATGGTGCAGGACCAGGCCTCTGGGTGGTGGTTGTGCTGCAAGTATGGTCGGAAAAAGGAAAGAAATGATGTGTGGCAGCCTCAACCTTGGCATTGCTCCCTTGTTTACTTGTTTGATTATTGAAACGCATTCCTTGTGAATGCGATGGAAGAAGTAAGATGCAAAATTGATGGGTTCTCGAGCAGCTAAATCAATAGCAGAGTAGAAAGACCTAGAGATGCCATAAGTTTGCTTCTGGAGGTTAAGAATGGCTACGAGGAATTGCAGTGCGGATCTCTCAGGTTCCGGTCGACATAGGATCGCGTATTCGTTTGATGAATACCTAGGAAACAATTCTATCATTGTTGCTACTGGCAGACTCGGGCCATTTTCCCGACCTTGCCGAGGGAGTCGAAACGCATCAGCAAAGGCCTGGAACGTGATTACGGTTCGGGAGGGTAGGGATGTGATAGCCCAACTTTGCTCATTGGCAGGTGTTTTAGCAATAGCGGCGATAATCTCGGCAAAAAACGGGTGGGATTCCACTGAATGCCACGGCAATTCAGCGAAATTGGCCAACCCACGTATGCGCAGGAACTCTCCTACATCGGCAGGGACTCCGTCACGAAAAGCGGCATAGTTTGCCAGAGCTTCCATGGCACACACAGAAAACGCAAGCACAAGACACAAAGCACAGGGTTTACACAATCACGCAAACACAATAGCGATTTTCGGTGAAATGGAGAAGGTTAAGTAGATGGGCTGCAGTGGAGAGCAATCAAAATCACTAATCATCGTGCGACATTGAGATGATAACTTCTTAACTTCGGTGTGCATGTATGAGTAGCTGGAAAGGGCAGGGCGGCTGTTGACATAATTAGGTATCAAAACACGAATATTTACATACTTATTATTTTAAGCATGCAAAAACAAAAGGAAAAAAAAGAAAAGAAAAGGAAAGAAAAGAGAACGCCAAAAGACACGGCCAACTGCGAAACATTTCAGTGCGGGTTAGATGTTTGTTGATACTGCCGCAGCTTTGAACCGTTGATGACTTTGGGAAGAGGACTTCCGGTCAAAGTAGTCAACCAAAATATCGCTGGGACAACTTGTTATGAAATCCGGTAGGGGCCAAACCATCGTAACTTGAATTTGCCAGCAGAGCGATTCGACTTTGCATTGTAAAATAGTACAAGTTGTCCCACCGTAAAAACTGGGGTCTTTAGATAGCGATCATGTGTTCGAGCTTGTCTTAGCTGTACTTCCTGCATAGTCAGAAAACTTTGCCATCGGTGCTCATCCAGTTCTCTGAGTGTATCTAGCCGAAATGATAAAGAATCTTCTGGAATTAATTTCTGAGTGAGAGCCACACGTAAGCTTGGCACAATAATGTCCATGGGGCTATGGCTTCCAATCCATAAGCTAGTTTGAAGGGTGTTAGACCTATTGCTACCTTATAGGTAGTTCTGTATGCCCATAATACTACAGGTAACAGTTGATCCCATCTTTTCGGTGCTTCCAAAATCAGTTTTCGAAGCATATTCAACAGGGTCTTGTTTGTACTCTCAGCCAAACCATTTGCACGAGGATAATATGGTGAACTGAATTTATGTGTGATCTGAAAAGAATGTGTGAGTAATTTGATTAAATTGTTGACAAAGTGAGTGCCCTGATTTGTAACAAGTTCTAAAGGTAAGCCAAAATGCGGAAAGACATCTTTCATTAGACACTTTGCGACCGAAACAGCTGTGGAAGACCTTAAAGCCCAAGCTTCTGCCCATCTGGTTGCATAGTCTGTACAGGTTAGAATATGATGATTATTGCTGAGTATTGCTGGTGGTGTAATAGGTCCAATGAAATCTAGACCCCACTTCTGAAAAGGTTCTAATGGCAAGACAGGTTGTAGAGGGAAAAAATGGTGATGTAACAGTTGTCCAGACCTCTGACAATTATCACAATTTTTGACAAACTGCAATACATCCCTGTACATAGTAGGCCACCAAAGTCCGCTCTGAAGAAATTTTCGGTGTGTTAAATCTGCAGCAAAATGGCCACCAGAAGGAATTGAGTGAGCCAAAGTAATAACTCAATCAACTTCGTGTGGAGGGATACAACGAAGTAAAATTCCAGTGTGATCCATATAGTATAGTTCCCCAACAATTAACCGAAATCGACGACTAAAAACTGCAATCTTCCTACGTATTGCAGGAGAAGTCTGAGAGGGAAGGCATCCATCAGTAAGGAAAGTCAATATCTGATCATAATAAGTAGATGGCATAGGTGGGTCTGCAATTTCATCATTAGTTGGTTCAGAAACATAAATCGCTGGTGGTGTGTCATCTACACCAACCGGAGCTTCACCGGAATCTAAGCGAGAAAGGAAATCTGCTAAGGCATGTGAACTGTCGGGCCTATGAATTACTTTGTAATCAAATTCTTGTAAGAGCAGAACCCATCGCGCTCATCGACCACCTAGATGTTGTTGCCGTACCAGGTAGACAAGTGCAGCATGATCTACGTGAAAAGTAAATTTTCGGCCAAGTAAATAATGCCTAAATTTCTTGACTGAGTATACTAAACCCAGACATTCCCTTTCGGTTACAGAGTAATTCTTTTGAGCAGGAGCAAGCCTTCGGCTGGCATACTACACAGGCCGAAACCACTTATCGGTGTGTTGCATTAGAACACTGCCAATGGCAATATCTGAAGCATCAACAAATATATGAAATGGACGATCCCAGTCAGGAGGCTGTAGGATTGGAACCTGTGTTAGTAATCCCTTTAGACGATGAAAAGCAATTTGGCATTCCTGAGTCCACTCAAATTGTCGAGGAGTCTTGGTTATTAACCTGTTCAGTGGTATTGCCAAATGAGCAAGCCACCGTAAGTGCCTACCATGCCATCTTACTTGGCCCATGAAGCACATCACTTCCTTAGGTGTAGTGGGCACAGGTGCTTCTAACACAGCTGTAATTTTATCTGGATCCACCTGTATACCTTGTGCAGATATGATGTGACCAAGTAGCCTTCCACAAGAAACCGCAAACACGAATTTGTTTGGGTTCAAAGAGAGTCTGTATTCTCTGCACTTCTCAAAGCAACACCGTAAATGGAACAAGTGTGCTACCATTTTTCCAAATAACGAAAAATCATCAAGATAAACTTGCATAAATGAGGTAAGGTAAGGGGAGAATATTTCTTGCATACACCTCTGAAAAGTACTTGGGGCATTTCTTAATCCAAACCACATTACGGTACAAGCAAAAACACCCCAATTGGTAATGAAAGCGGTCTTTGGTATATCTTGTTCAGCCATTCTAACTTGATTATACCCACTGTATCCATCTAGGAATGAATACATTTCATGTCCTGCTACTCTATCAAGCATCTTGTCAAGAAAAGGTAGTGGAAATGGATCGGGCACCGTAGCTGCGTTCAGTTTTCGATAGTCCACACAAATTCGCAGTTGCTTATTCTTTTTAGGAACAATAACAATTGGTGAGATCTATTCAACATGCTCTACTGGTACAATGAATCCGACTTTGAGTAGCCTATCAAGCTCTGCTTTTACCTGTGATGCATAGTTTGGATTCATCTGATAGCTGGGTTGCTTGATTGGCTTTGCTTCCGGCTTCAGCATGACCCTCTGTTGATAGATGCGCGGGTCCAAACCTTTCATATCTTTGTAATCCTATGCAAAGACGTCACAGAACTCTCGGAGTAGCTGGATTAAGTCTGCTTGAAATAATTCCGGTAGGCTTTCCCTTATCTTGACAGGACGCGGATGGTCCTTATCTCCTAAATTATAGGTGATCAATTGATCCTCTGGGACATAAAATTGTCAGGGCTTCTCTGTATCATCAGCTAGCTTAAAAAGTTGTTGTAGATCAGCGTCATCTATAGCAGTGGTATCTTCTTTCTTATCTTCTTTTGTTACAGGCATCACCGTATAAACTGAGGGATTCCAATTATCTACAACAGATTGTAGATCAACAGTTCCTAGGGAGATCAAATCAATATTATTCTTCAAAAACTCTTCTTCTTCATCATCTGACAACCCATCTAACATATGAACTAGTTCTACAAAATACGATCTAGCATGCAATTCGCAAGGCTGTATAGCATCTAGTTTTACAACATATTTACGATTATTATCTTTGAAAGTGAGTTCCTGTGCAGACCAATCTTGTATGACCTTAGCTTGCTTCAGCCAAGGACGGACAAAAAGAAGATTATAATCAAGGGTGGATTCCGGTAATTCTAGGACGACCAAGGTCATCTTAAATGTTGTACCCTGCAAAGTGATTGGCACGTTTCGGACAAGTCCTACTGGATGGACTCTTGATTGGTCGGCCATTTTGACAAAAAACTGAACTGGTTCGATTTCGGTCCATCCTAGCTTTTTACACAGTGCAGCAGTAGCAATGTTGACACCAGATCCTCCATCAATTAGTACCTGTGTAATTTTATGATTTTTATACCATACCGTAATTAAGGGAACCGAATGTTCGACCGTAGAATCAGGTTCCGGTTGCACTATGGTTGTTGCTGGAATGCAGGCAGACTCATGACTAAACTGTTGCTGGAATTGTTGCCGAACTCCCGGTACTAGTGCCAGCAACTGCCCAAGGGGGAGGGTAATGGATGCTTTAGATAAAATTTCCCAGGCTTGATTTGCTTGAATTGTACCTTTCACCGGTTCTGAAGATGATGCGTCGGTCATTGGAATTGACTCTTGCTCCTATGAAATTTCCTTTGACAGTGGAACTTATATCACCGGGGTAGGGTCTGGGAACACCGGGGTAGGGTCTGTGAACATCGGGGTTTCTGTGGTAGTCCACTGACTAGCCTTGTCGTATGTCCTTTGCTGTTCTCGGATGCCTGGTTCAAATATTTCAGCTGTTGGTTGTAACGGTCTACCGGATCTGGTCTGAACTACTGCAGCGTGTGTTTCTACTGGTGTGATTTGTACCATATTAGTCATTGGGTTTTGACGTTCTTTCTTCCTATGATCATACTCAGCTGCATCCTTACAAAATCTTCTACTGTGACCAAATTCACCACAAAAATGGCAGCGAGGTGGTGGCAAATTAGTATTTTCCTGTGCTGGTCCGGCCTGCCAGCGATTTGCATTGTAGTTATTATTTCTCTGTCCTCTGTAATTTCAATAGCCTTGTTGCTGGTTGTTTCATTTGCGGAGGTACATAATGATTGGCTGGCTGTCCTGGTTCCTGTATAATAGCATTGACAGTTGCGGTTCCCTGCACTTTGGCGTTGTATGCACAGTTTTTGGTGGTATGTCCGGTGGTGTTGCAGATAGCGCAAAACAATTGATTAAGTGCACAAGTGACATTGGTGTGCCCTGAGTTTTTGCAAGTGGTGCAGTATATCTGTCTGGTTGGATCTTCTGCAACAGTTTTATTTGCTTTTAACCACTCCAGGTCTTCTGTAAATCCTCCAACCTTGTTTTCAAGCTGCAAAGCCATTGCTATCACTACATCTAGTGTCATAGCTCCTACACAGCATATGATCATAATCTTTTTGAGTTGCGGAGTCAAACCATTGATAAACCATTGAGTGATAACGTCATCTGGTAGGTTGGCATGTGCTGGAGGTAACTGCCTCAAATGAGTTCTGAATAGGGTGGCATATTCCTACACTATTTGATTTATCTTCTGTCTATTATTTTGTAGGTAGTCGAAAATTTCGGCTGGATTCTTCTTTAGCCTGAATCTTTGCAAAAAGGCATCCCTTACTGCTTCATAGGTGCCGAAGTGGTTAATATCATATTCTGTAAGCCATCTGGCTGCTTCGTTAACCAATGTAGACTGGAAGACAATAGCTTTATACGCCGGATCAGGTGGATGATTGAGCACTGCGTAGCTTATCTCAAATGTGCGTACATGAGCATCTGGGTCATCCCCTGGAAATCCATCAAATTTAGTGTACGTTACTCCTGTTGGAGTCGGCCTTGGTGGGCATAGTTGTTGTTGTTGCTGTTGTTGCTGCTGCTGTTGTTGTTGTTGATGTTGCCCGTTCATTGTGCTGATGGTTGTATTGTGACTATCTTCTGTATCTCGAGGCTGAATATCTGGATCGTCCAAATTTGTATCGTCAGCCTGTGCACTTTCTCGTTTGATAATATTGTTCAATATGTTCCTGATCTCAGCTTCGAATAGGCTACCTTCCTTTTTGATGTCAAATGTAGGAAAGCTTACTCGCAATAGTGGTGACTGGGCCGAAGATTCACCAAGAAATGGTAAACTGTCGCTGAAAAACGGTGAATTCTCAGTAACTTGTACCAAAATAACACCTGAAGGTGTCGATTTTTCGCCAAAACAAAGTGTTTTTTCTCCTTCACTGATTTCTTTGGCCAAGACATTTCTATTCATATACAAATTTGAATCTTGACCCAATGGTGCTAAATTAACTTCATGCTGTGTTGAAGAAGCACTCACGAATTTGGCATCCAGACAAAAAGGGAAGGAGAAAAGACAAAGAGAAGCAGAATTAAAGAAGCACGACCTAACTGTACAAACGTGCAGAATCAGAAAACCGAATCAAGAATTGTAAATATGAGAACAGGACGTGTAACAGAGTAGTGAACAGGGGAATGCGCATAACACACATAAAGAAGGATCGTGGAGCATACTGAAAGTGAAAGGCGCGGAAGAGCGTGGAAGAATGAAGACTATATATATATCAATCAAGAATCGAGTGAAAAAAAGAGGGAGAGATGAAATATAGCAGATGCGCAGAGACGCAAAGATATAGATATACAGATAGAGAGAGAGAGATAGAAGACGCCAGAGATCGCGTATGTAGTATAGAAGATGCCATAGATCGCGTATGTAAAGATGAATAACAGAAACCTGAAATGTCAGGTATTCATCTGAGAGAGATGGTAATAAGAAACTACTCAGTGTAGGAGAGTTTCTATAGCTTGAGCAAGAAGAGGCCAAGCTTGTTTGTACACATCTTCTCTAATAGAAAACACATGTTCATGTGGAAGCTCTGCGTGCATTCTTCGTATGAGTAGAAGTTTGAATATTCTATGTTACGGTTAAAGTTAGTTAACAGTTATAGTTTCACCGTATACGTACTTTCGGTCACTTACGGTTTACTCAATAAACGTGTTTTTTGGGAAGAATCATGAAGTATATCTCGCAGAATAATATAGAGTTTTGTATGAGACATAGCTTATCTTGTAGCTAGAAGTCTCTACTTTATACGGATCAAAGTTTCTGGTGAAATGGATATGTACACACAGTACAAAGTCGGACCGAAAATAGCACTCTGAATTGATGAAGTTTTTTCTCTAAACTTCAGGAAGAGTTATGTCAGTAGGAAGTTCACTCATCACTTCCTTGTTTCACGTATAAACATTTGAAGCAATTACGAACAGAATTGAAGATCATTCCGGTAAGATTATGGTAAATTTGGGTGATAGTCTAGTAACAGTCCGGTGAAGTTCCGGTGGAATTCCAAGAGAATTCAAAGCACAGTCTAATAGAGTTTGAGTGGCAGAAGCCTTGTTAAGCTACTGTTGATTATAGAGGTGTTCTAACATCACTGTAGTTTAACACTAATTCGGTGGCACAGTGAATTTCCGCAGGCTTGATAAGGTTTGAGTCTTTGTTGCGGCAGACGGGTGGTACCGGAAGCTTACTACTATCAGAGGTATAAAAGCGGTACTACCGAAGACGTCGACCACCCCAACAAGTGGTATCAGAGCCGGTTAATCACCACAACAAGTGGTATCAGAGCCGGTTAATCACCACAACAAGTGATATCAGAGCCGTGAAATCTAACAAGAGGTGTCAGAGCAAAGAAAGAAAACAAGAGGATCATGGCAGAACATGTCTCTATTGACAAGTTGGACAGAGATAATTATCCTGCATGGGTAATGTGCATGGAAGCCTTACTTATGAGTAAGGACTTAATGATGTATGTGACCGGAGAAGAAAAGAAGCCAATCTTTGAAGTCAACAGACAACCAAAGGAAGAAGAATTGGAAGCCTTGAAGCTGTGGCAGAAGAAAGATGCAACGGCAAGAGCATACATTTATAGTACCGTTACATATTATCTACTACCACATATTAGAGGCTTGGAAACAGCGGAGGACATATGGAGTGCGTTGGAGGACCATTTCCAAAATACTACGAAAGCGAGGAAGGCTAGCTTATGGTCTGAATTCACAACGTTCAAAAAGAAGTCGAATCAAAGCATTAGTGACTATGTTACTAAAATGAAGGATCTAGCAGATAGTCTTGGATCCATAAATGAAGATATCGAAGACCACAGATTGATAGCGCAAGTGCTCACAGGTTTGAGAGGAGATGAAAGGTGGAAACCTTTTGTACTTTCAACTGAACTCTCTTTAAATCATTTTGTTCCAGATTTAAATCAGTTGCTAAGATTGATGCTCATATATGAGCAAGACCTGAAAGGAGATGGAGATAAAGGACAAAGCTCTACAATGTACATGAAGAACAAGAAGAAAGCAGATAAAGGTAAGTCAAAAGATGAAGAAGAGTCGAGTTCTCAGGTTTATTATGCTAGAGGCAAAGGCACCGGCAGAGGAAGAGCAAGAGGCTTTGGAAGAGGAAGAAGCAGTCAGAATATCAACAAGAAAGCTTGCTGGATTTGTGGACTCAGTAATCATCTGGCCCATGATTGCTGGCACAATCAACAAGGATCAAATCAGAACAGTAATAGCAGAGGCAGAAATGGAAGATATCAAAGAGGTAGACAAAACCAAAGAGGAGGCTATGGCAGAGGTGGAACAAGAAGTTTGGGACAAAATCAATCCTACAACACCACCTACAACAACTACACAAATGACACACAGAATGAAAGTCATACATCGTTGATGATGAACTCTATCAGCACATCAGATAACGAAGACTTGAAGGTATTTTACATTGATTCTGGATGTTCTAATCACTTGTCAGGAAATATAGAACTAATGTCAGAATTGGAAAAAGGTAGTTCGTGTCACACTGTTCAAACAGGTGACAATACAAGACATAGTGTTCATTCAATTGGAAAAGTGAAATGTAAGAGTGGAGCAGATTTGCTAACCAATGTTTTGTATGTTCCGACAATACCAAAAAATTTGATCAGTGTAGGACAGATAGTTGAGAAAGGTTTTCAGGTCAGATTTACAAATAAAGGAGTATTTGTAGAAGATCCCGAGAATGGATATCATCAGATCGTTTCTGGTAAGAAAGAAGGCAGGCTCTTTACTTTAAGAGTACAAGGGAACATTGGCCAAGCATTGCTCACACATGGCAAAAAGGTAATTATAGAACTTGATCTCTGGCATAAGAGATTAGGTCATTTTAATGAAAAAGGAATCAAAGCTATGATAGCAAATCAGTCAGTACTGGGATTACCAAATGTATAGAATCAACATATGATTCACAAATGCGAAGCATGTCAGATGGGAAAAGCGCACAGGTTACCTTTCCAGAAGAAAGGATTCAAACATGATGGAGTACTTGAGATTCAAACATGATGGAGTACTTGAACTCATACATACAGATGTATGGGGTCCAACAAAAGAAGGATCAATCTGTGGATCTAGGTATTATGTTCTATTCATTGATGATGCTACAAGATGGATAACGTTATATGTCTTAAAAGAAAAATCAGAAGTATTTGAAGCCTTCAAGCATTTTCATGCATACACTGAAAGACTTGCAGGACGAAAGCTTAAGAGACTGAGGTCTGATGGAGGGGGAGAATACTTCTCCTGAGAGTTCAATGATTATCTTTGGAATGCAAGTATCAAAAGAGAAATAACTTGCAGGTATACACCGCAACAAAATGGAGTAGCAGAAAGAAGGAACCAAACTCTAGTTGAGTTTGCACGAGCCATGTTAAACGAGAAGGATTGTCCAAATTATCTTTGGGCTGAAGTCGTAAACACAGCGACATACTTGGTAAATAGATTACCATGTACAGCTTTAGATGGAATGACCCCTTATGAAGCTTGGTGGGGAAAGAAGCCAACACTTGATCACTGCAAAGTGTTTGGATCAGTCGCTTATGGTGAGTTGTGACATCATACATGGTAACTTTTAAGTTATAATTTGATATGAATCCATAATACATATATAATTATATTCAAACTTAGATATAGAGGTGCAATATGACTTCCTTTGCTCTCCAACAACTTGAGATTGTAGTGTGTGTACACTAACTTCTCAAGTTGTTCACGACTTAATTTATTTCTCTTTTTTGTATGAAAAAGAGCTCAGGTGCTCCAATTCTGTTCATTGAGCCCAGTGCTACAATCTTGTGATAATATCTCGAGGGCCAACTTTCTCTACAAAATTACAAAATAAAATTATGAATGAGACTTATATCATAAAAATTGTTAGTAACTATTACAATAGTAATCTAGTTCTCTTGTAATCATGAAGTGGGCTACCCAAAGTATCATTCCATGCAACGGAATTGCAACCGGGACTGGAGGCCGACATCTCCCTATGTCCAACGCTTCACATACTCTATCCAACTATCTTCTAAGGCTTCGTCAACATTCTGCTCCTCAGATCTCCATAATGGATGGACTATGTGAGCAACTACATGGATTGGCTTATGAAACCAATCCCATCTTCTCTGCACCGCATCACATAACTCACATTTCCTAAAATTTTATTGTACAAGAATAAGAAGAAAATGTATTATCTCAAGAGTCAAACATGAATGTGAAAATATTCAAACTTATAAATGGTAAAATTAGAAATACTTGCTCTATCTCTGAGAGTCCGACAATGTTTCTTATGCATCCTTGTATACGACCAATGCATTCGTATACAAGTCCAAGTGTACTCCCCTCCATATCCACAATATGAAGCACTGCATAAAGAGGATGGAGGGCTCCAACAAGTATCTCTGCCTTTGACCAAAATGCATCACCTCCCATAACCAATGTTGAAAAGCGTGTGTAACCAATGCTGAAAAGTGTGTACAACGGATCTGTAATGGGTAATCGATACCATTCCTCTAAGATAACTGTTTGAAGAAGCCCTTTCCTCACATGAAGCACTCTATCTAGTCCTATGAACATGGAACAAAATTGATTCATGGAAGATTTTTGGAGCTAAGGTCTGAATGTGCACGGAAAATCTTTTGAACTTTAGGCTTAGAGTCACAAATCTTATAATGAATTTGGCCTTCTCAAGGATGGTTTTCACCCATTCCATGGCACCAATGTCTTCCATTAAAAGATCTAGACTAGGGCTAGCACAAGGAGTCCATGTAATTCTAGGAGACTCATCCTCTAGCATGCATACCATGACCACACAATTAAATGGATTATCTGTGATGACTTGCATCACATTCTTGCTCCCAACATATTCTATGGATTTTCTCAAATGGGAGTAAATGAATTCACATATTACAATCATCCCAGGTGCATGTGATGGTATGGCACACAAGAACATTGTCCCCTTGCAAGAGGAGACAAGAATGTTATACACATTCCTCTTGCATATGTCAGACCATTCATCACACAATATGGAACACCCATATTTCTCCCAAGTGGCACACAAGGATAACATCTCAGTTTCCACCACACTCTTTTGTCTTTTCAACTCTTTAGTGCATATCATAGCCCCCAAGGGTTCCTCCCAAGGAGCACCTATGCGGCTGACTGATCTCATAGCCCTCTTCCATGCAGTTGTGTTTGCAACATTAAATGGTAAGCCACACAAAATGAATAATTTTGATATTTCTTTGGTAGTTTCTCCCATTGCTTGTCTTTGCATGGTGGCTCTCACGCTACCTCTTACAAACACATTGGTTTCAGGAATCCAAGGTATTGCCATGGGAGAACTAGAGCTCACACTATCAATATGAACTCTTTTTGAAGGCCCTCCAAGGCTTTCATCTACGTGAACCTCAGATTCTTTAGGACCATTTGAATGGGATTGGTAATCCATATTCCCTACACCTTGGCTCATTTGCATCTTTGGAGTCAAGTCCTCAAAGACACTTTGAGGCACAGATAGGCATTTTCCAATGCCCCCACCTTGGAGTCCTAATAAGTATGCCTTAATATGTGAAGCACTGCCAACATAAATCCCATTGCAATACTTACACTCCCAAGTGTTGGGTCCAGTGCCAGTCATTTTCACATGAGAACGAAGGTCTGATTGAGCTCTTCCCACGATTCAAGATGAATGATGGATGTAGATTCTAGAAGCCATCTAGTTTTTTTAATTGTGTACTTCATCAAAAGAAATAGGGTCAATCTCATCACAAAGACTAGATCTAGACTTTATGATGAGATTTAGCCTATTTCTATTGATGAAGTACACAATTAAATAAACTAGATGGCTTCTATGCAATCAAAATATGATGTAATTATGAAGAATGGTACTTGGTCTTTATGTGATTTGCCTCCAGGCAAAAAGGCCATTTTCACTAAATGGGTATACAAGCTAAAATGTAAGCCTGATGGAACAGTTGATAAGTGTAAGACTAGGCTTGTCGCCAAAGGTTATGCTCAAGAGAGAGGCATTGATTATGATGAGATCTAAGCACCCACATGTTGAATGAACATTGTTCATAACATTTGTGCACTTGAAGCTCATCATGGTTGGAATATACATCAATTGAACATTCAAAATGCATTTTTGAATGATGTATTTGTAAGAAATAAAACAGCACAGCGGAATAGACCTGTAGACAGAGTTGAGAGAAAAACGCAGACAAAGATAGACGCAGACTGAGAGATAGAGAATTGAAATTCTTAGATTGTCGAGCATAATGCAGTTACAATGATGGTGTTGTCCACCCGTGCGCTCCCACTATGGAGCTTAGATGGCGATCTAGACAGACTCTAGATGAAGGGCTTACTAGTGCGCAATGCTATGTAAAGCTCAACCTGGGCCATGCTTATATAGCTTTTACAAGGCGGTTCGGTATAGATAAACATAGTCGGGAGATACAAAATAGTTGGTAAAATATATGATATGACAATATCTCCACGACTAGAAGTCCTACCGTCTCGGCCCTACGGGCCGAGGGGATAGGCCCCCTGGACCCCGCAGAAGGGGGCAAGCCCCCCTCTGCACTCCCCCCATTAAGGTTCTATGGGGAAACCGCGCGACGCCACAGGGCCTTTATTTTCACCTTAAATGGCAACCCAATGGCCTGGAAGTTTATGACCTACCTAACCTAATGGCTAGGCTCACAAAGATCATCTTCAACCATCAATAGTCACACATAGACCTCATCTAACTTGGAAGTTAGGGTTCCACAAATGTCCGGGCTCTCATAATGGCTTCTCCTCATAATGGGGGCCTTACAACTTAGAGCACCATGGATCATTTGTGGTCACATGAGGGTGGAGTATTGAGCATATCTAACACCCCCCCTCAATGTCCACCCGATGGTGAATTACCTCCTTGGTCCAATCCCAAGCTTTGGAAAGTGTCGAAGAAGTTGCTCTCTCCCAAGAGCCTTGGTGAAGATGTCTGCCCCATTTTCTTCAGTAGGGCAATAGGTTATCTCCACGACCCCATCCTCAATCAACTCACGCACATAGTGATACTAGATTTCTATGTGCTTGGTACGTGCATGGAAAACAGGATTTTTGGCGATGGCCATGCAACTTTGGTTGTTACACTTCAACTATGTAGCCTCCTGTCCTTGTATTCCTATGTGCCATAGGATCCTCCTCAGCCCATACTGCTTCACATGCTGCAACGCATGTAGCTTTGTACTCAGCTTCAGTAGAAGATAATGCTACAGTCGGTTGCTTCTTATTGATCCAAGAGAAAATCCCTGATCCTAAAGAAAAGCAATATCCAGAAATTGATTTTCTGGCATCAATATCTCCTGCCCAATCTGAGTCATAGTATCCGACTAGAGATGATCCTTCTTCATAAAGAATACCATAATCAATGGTTCCTTTCACATACCTGAGTATCCGCATGCTTGCCTTCCAATGAGTTTGGCAAGGCTTATTAGAGAACCTGCTTACTACTCCAACAACATAAGAGATATCTGGTCTGCTATTGCACAAGTAAATGAGACTTCCAACTAATTTCCTGTATCTTCCAATGTCCACTGGAGGTGAAGTATCTTCAATAGATAATTTTGTGTTGACCTCCATAGGTGTAGAAATTTCCTTGCAATCCTCCATGTCAAATGCCTTCAATATCTGCCTTGCATACTTTTGTTGAGAGATGAAAATCTTTCTTGGTTCCTGCCAAACTTCAAGACCTAAGCAATAATGCATTAAGCCCAAGTCTGTCATTTCAAATTCTGAACTCAGGGCATCTTTTGTTTGTTGAAGAAGAGCATCATCATTTCCTGTAATCACAAGGTCATCTACATAGAGTACAAGCACAATTGTCTTCCCTCCTTTCTTTAGAACATACAAGTTAGCATCAGAAGCACATCTTTTGAACCCTAGATCCAAGAAATACTTATCTATCCGTTGGTACCATGCTCTAGGGGCTTGTTTTAGCCCATATAATGCCTTCTTCAGCTTACATACCTTGTTCTCTGACTGGGGAGCCTCAAACCCTGGTGGCTGAGACACATACACCTCCTCCTTGAGGTCTCCATTCAGGAACGCTGACTTGACATCCATGTGATAGACTGGCCAACGCTTATGTGCAACCACAGCTAGTACTACTCGAATAGTAGTCATTCTTGCAGTCGGGGCAAATGATTCACAAAAGTCAATGCCTTCAACTTGTGAGTAGCCCTGTGCAACAAGTCTTGCTTTATACTTTTCTAGAGTACCATCAGCCTTGTACTTTAGCTTCCAAACCCACTTGGTGCCAATGACTTTACGCTTAGGGGGTCGATCCACTAGCTCCCAAGCTCCATTCTTCATGATATTGTTGTATTCTGTTTGCATGGCAGCCCTCCAATTCGGATCATGGAGTGCCTCTTCCACATTGGTTGGTTCCTTTGCTTCTTCTTGAATGAGATCAGCCATTAAGGCTGTGTTTACAATATGGGCGCTTGCCCGTCTCTGTTCCTCTATTCTCTGTGATCGCCTCGGTCCATCTGCAACCTGTTCTAGTGATTGTGGGATGGGGTTTGCAGAATCATAGAGCTGCCTCACCCAACGTGGCAATGGCTTTTCCACTTGGGTGTCGGCAGGTTGGTGACTTTCAGACTCATCATCTGAAGATGATGCTTCCTTCTCTTGTGTAGAAGGGATAGCTCTTGGGCCAGGTTCATAGTGGATTGCCCCTTCGCCTGATAATAAAGTGGAAGCTCTCTTTTCCTCCTCCAATGCATGTGGCTGCTCCTCCTTGAACACCACATCACGACTCGCCATGATCTTCTTAGCCTCAGGGTCATAAAGCTTATAAGCCTTCTTATCTTCACTGTACCCTAGGAAGATACATTTGATGCTTTTTGGTTGAAGCTTGTTTCTCTCTCTATCTAGAACATGTGCATAACATTCACTTCCAAATACTTTGAAATGGGAAAAAGAAGGCTTTTTACCAGTGTAGGCTTCTTGTGGAGTCTTTCCATCAAGTGCCTTGGTGTAGCTTCGATTCAAGATGTAGACAACAGTGTTGACAACCTCTACCCAAAACTGATTAGGCAGACCCTTTCCTTTCAACATGCACCTTGCCATCTCCATGATGGTTCGATTTCGACGTTCTGCAACACCGTTCTGTTGAGGACTATGTGCCACTGTGAGTTGATGCTTGATTCCCTTACTCTTGCAGAAATCTTCAAACTCTGTTGATGTGAACTCACCACCACCGTCTGTCTTGAATTTCTTCATCTTCTTCCCTATTTCAGTTTCAACAAGCTGAAGCCATTCTTTAAACTTACCAAAAGCTTGAGCCTTATCGCGAAGGAAGTACACCCACATCTTCCTGCTATAGTCATTGACAAGTAACATGAAGTAGGAAGATCCGCCCAAGGCCTGTGTAGGCATTTTTCCGCACAAGTCAGCATGCACCAACTCTAGAGGATAGCTTGCTCTGTTCTTGCTTTCTTGTGGAAACGCCTTCCTCTGTTGCTTGCCCATCATGCAAGCTTCACCTAGTTCCTTCATTTCTGCAATCGATGGTAGGTATGCAACCATACCTCTGCGATGCATCTCCTTTAGTACATGGTATCCAATGTGGCCGAATCTCTCATGCCATAGCTTACTTGTGCCCACGTTTGTAGTGGCTATAAGAGCACACAACTCATACAGGTTGTTCCTCCTTATGCCAGTCCCAACGATGTTGTTGTTACCGTCCATAATCTTAGCTCGTGTCTTACTGAAAGATACTTGGTGACCTTGATCAGTTATAGAAGCTACTGAAAGTAGATTTCGTTTTATTTGTGGAACATATAACACATTTGAAAGCTTTCTGATATCACCATTAGAGTTAATGAAAGAAACCGTACCTTCGCCCTCTGCAGGACATCTTGCATTGTTCCCTACCTTTACTGTGATGGGTTCCTTTAGAGGCTGTAAGGAATTGTAAAGGTCTTTTCTACTCGTCATGTGACGAGATGCACCACTGTCTAACACCCATGAGTCATCTGTTCCTGAATCTTCAGCCGAGGAGCACACCTCCTCTATCGTAACAAATAACTCAAGCTCTGTTTCTGCTGTGTTGGCAGACTCCTTGCCCTTGCCACCTTTTGAAGAGCCACTCTTCTCTTCTGCCTTCTTGATGCAACAGTCTTGGATTCTGTGTCCTTTCTTCTTGCAATGGAAACACTCTCCCTTGAACTTCTTTTTGTCATTCTTCTTTTTGTCTCCATCTTTTGAAGAGTCTGTTTTGCCTCCTTTGGCATTTGCTGTGAATGCAGCATCTCCTTTGCTACCACCACTCCTTGCCTTGAGCCGCAGCTCCTCCTCCATGAGTAAGGCACTGAATTCTTCAAAAGTTAGTGGTTGAGGTCTGATTTGAGTGTTAAGAGCAGTTACCAAACCATCAAACTTAGGTGGACAGATTCGAAGACAACATCGAGCTAGCTCCTCACTTGACTTTTGAACACCTTCTCCCGCCATTTGATCTCGTAGATTCTTTATGCGAGTGATAAACACCTCTGTAGTCTCCCCATCAGCAAACTGTTCTGCTGCAAGCTGATTCTCCAAGTTCTGAATCCGTGTCTGATTGCGAGTTTCATATTGATTTCTCAATATGTTCCATGCTTCACATGCCTTCGTAGTATGCTGAATGAGAGTCAGAACACTATCAGAAGTACTTGTAACAAGAGCACAGAGTGCATCTGCATTTCTACGTTTCCAAGCACGTAGAAGATCAGCATCAAGAGGAATCATTCGACCATGATTATTTGGATCAGGTCTTTCTTGGGGCTCATGATCGGTCCCAAGAACAGTCTCCAAAAGCTCATACAAATCAAGAATAGAAGTGATTTTGAACTTCCACAGGGTGTAGTTCGTACCATCAAGTTTACCTTCTGTGAAGGCTGGTGGCCGTATCTGCAACGTTGGAATGACTGGCATCATTGCTGCTCCTGCTTGTGCACCACCTACTCCTGTTGATGAACCGCCTTGGCCCCCAGTCGTAGATGATGATGCACCGCTTGACATCTTCTCTCTTTTGTTGTTATGACCTCTACAACCTCTGCGTTTCTACTTCTGCACCACTCAGAGCCTCCTGAGCTCGGATACCATGTAAGAAATAAAACAGTACAGCGGAATAGACCTGTAGACAGAGTTGAGAGAAAAATGCAGACAAAGATAGACACAGACTGAGAGATAGAGAACTCAAATTCTCAGATTGTCGAGCGTAATGCAATTACAATGATGGTGTTGTCCACCCGTGCGCTCCCACTATGGAGCTTAGATGGCGATCTAGACAGACTCTAGATGAAGGGCTTACTAGTGCGCAATGCTATGTAAAGCTCAACCTGGGCCGTGCTTAAGGGCCTTTATTTTCACCTTAAATGGCCACCCAATGGCCTGGAAGTTTATGCCCTACCTAACCTAACGGCTAGGCTCACAAAGATCATCTTCAACCATCAACGGTCACACATAGAACTCATCTAACTTGGAAGTTAGGGTTCCACAAATGTCCGGGCTCTCATAATGGCTTCTCCTCATAATGGGGGCCTTACAACTTAGAGCACCATGGATCATTTGTGGTCACATGAGGGTGGAGTATTGAGCATATCTAACAGTATTACATGAAGAAGTGTACATATTTCAACACCACGATTTTTTGTAGAAAGGGAACGAAAACAAAGTGTGTAGGTTGAAAAAGGCATTATATGGTTTGAAGCAAGCATCATGTGCTTGGTATGAGAAGATACATGCCTACTTGCCAGCACATGGTTTTGAGAACAATCCAACTGAGAGCACCTTATATGTTAAGTGTGCAGATGATGTACACCTCATCATTGTTGTATATGTTGATGATATGCTTCTCAGTGGTCTTAATGACAAGCACATTGTTGAATTTAAGGCTGATTTGCATGCCTCTTTTGAGATGTTAGATTTGGGGCATTTGCATCATTATTTGGGCATTCAACTTATGCAAGTTGATGGAGAAATACCTTTTTTCAAACAAAATATATTGACACATTATTGCAGCGTTTTGGTCATGAAGATTGTGAATCTATTGCCACTTCCATGGAAATAGGTTTATGATTGAGTGTTCACGATGCTCAACATGCAATTGATTTTTTTCTCTATTAGCAACTTGTTAGATGCTTTGATTTACTTATGCATAAGTCAGCCTAACATTGAGTTTGTTTTCTTTGAGATAAGTAGTTTATGCATTGCCCTTATGTCAAACATTGGGAGGCAACTATACACATCTTTCGTTATTTGAGTGGGATCCTTGGATTGTTTTATCCCAAGGTGGGATCATTACTGCTAAATTTACATGCTTTTTCTAATTCATATTCAACTGGTTGCTATGACACTCATGTGTTGACCAATCATTTTTGCTTCATGCTTCGTAGCTCATGCTTATCTTACTTGAGCAAGAAGGAACCTACTGTGGCCACTTTTTGTCGTCAGGCTGAGTATAGAGAAGCTTTCACAGCGATTGTTGAGCGTGTGTGGCTTAGACACCTTTTTGTTGTCTTTTGGCTGATCTGAGTGTTGGTCAGTCATTTGCCACCAACATCTTCACTGACAGTTAGAGTGCATTGATAGTTGTGAGGAACCCTATGTTCCATGCTCGCACAAAGCACATGCAGGTTCACTATCAATAGTGAAGGAGAGGTTCTTTTCTGGAGAGATCAATTTGGCTTATGTGTACACACTCACACACATATACATACATACATACATACATACATACAGACATACATACGTACATAAATACATACATACATACATACATACATACACACACATACATACATACATATACATATACATATACACACACACATACATACATACACACACACACACACACACACACACACACACACACACATATATATATATATATATATATATATATATATATATATATATATATATATATATATATATATAGAGAGAGAGAGAGAGAGAGAGAGAGAGAGAGAGAGAGAGAGAGAGAGAGAGAGAGAGAGAGAGAGAGAGAGAGAGAGAGAGAGAGAGAGAGAGAGAGAGAGAGAGAGAGAGAGAGAGAGAGAGAGAGAGAGAGAGAGAGAGAGAGAGATGTATATATGTGTGTGTATACACGAGGGAAAATAGAGGAAGGGCCACATGGACCCTTACCCATCCCCATCAAGGAAAACCTAATCATATTGGTCATTTCTCACCAATAACTCTTTATAGAGGTCATTGAAGAGAACATAAGCAGATTGGTCACTTATGTTCTTTTCACTCGTGACCTTATACTCTTGTACATTTCTCCCCATCTAATATATGCATATGTTTACTTCAAGGTAATAAAATCACTTGGAGGCTAAGAGAAATCGCACTTAGCTCCGGAATTATAAATGAGCAACGGATTCCAATTTAAGATATAATAAAATCACTTGGAAGTTAAGAGTTATTGCACTTAACTCCGGATTTATAAATGAGCAATGGATTACAACTGAGCGCCAATCTTTTACTGTTTTAAGAAAAATACTGCTTTTGTTCCATATCCCTGGCTGTCCTTTCTATTACGTAAAGTTGACTTACCATATAAAATAAAATCGTCGTCATCTCGTTCTGCATAAAATACGATCTGAGATTGCATTTTATGAACTTTGCTTGGAGAGATGCAGGTGCCTCTCTCTACAGCCGACGAAAAGATGGTCCCTGAATCGAGCGACGCACCAGCGCAAACTACACAGAAGAAGAAGAAGAATAAAATCCAAGTCTCTAGCATCAAACGGCCTCTCTTTTTCTACGTCAACCTTGCAAAGGTTCTTGACGCTCTTGCTCTCTCACGTCTTTCATTTTTGTCTCTTTGTCGACAGATCGATCTACCGTTTCGTCAACCTCTGAAATGATAACAAGAGATTGCATTGTCCATGGATTGGCCAAAACCTGTTAATGATAGATCGTACAATCGATTGTGTTTAGATATTGGTGTGGATCAGGAGTCCCTCTATACGTAGGAAAATATATCACTGTTCTCGGTTTTAAATATTTAATGAGCTACAGAAAGATGTGTCCAATATTAGAGACGTCTTTGAATGCATCAAATCTTTCAACGAGACGCGAAATCTATCGTTTATTGTTTTTTCAGGTCACGCTTCTCGGCATGGATCAAGTTCTTTCTTAAAGTGGTTTTTCCTCTGAAGCTCATTTTTTATAAGGATTCTGATTGATGTTTGGGAATACAGTTCAAGAGTGCGATAGTAAACAATGTTCATAGAGCATGAAACAATCATTATGTGATTGCTTAAAGGGTAACACCGATGATCATGTTTAAAATATGAATACCCACAATTCTTCTTGGAAAGAGTTTGTAATTGCATCCATTATTCAATCCATCTTGTTTTCAAATCTCTACTTGCTGTCACAGTTGCTTCATACAATGTACATTCAAATGAAGTTTATAGTTGTGGACTTAAAGGTTGTATTATGCTCTTGCATGAGAATACTTATAATGGAGAAGGTGATTGAGTTTGGCTTAAACTTTTCAATCTTGATATCTTGTGCTACAAACACAAGCTTTGATCTTGGGCACATGCCATTCTTTTTCAATAAGAACATTTTGTCTAGCTTGGTCTTCACATTGGCCTTTGGAAGCCTTTTATCAACATATTTCTCCCTTTTTCCTTTTAGTTTCTTGCTTAGCATCCAATAGACTTTCAAAATAAATCTTGATCTCTTCCAAAAGAGGAGACCATGTGAATATTGGGTGCAAGAGAAAGGCAAATATTTAAGAAAGAGCTCTTCCCATGCTTCAAGATGGATGATGGATGTAGATTCTAGAAGCTAGAGATAATGTACTTGCCTAATCTCTCCCTCTCTCTCTCTCTCTTGCACGAAATTGTTGAGCCACGAGCTTCTCTATTGATTGAGGATACTTGAAAGCTGAGCCCGAGTATGGCAGGTGGCAGCTCTCTCTCTCGTTCGTATGTGCTTGCAGCTCGGGACTGCATAGTGTACTATGTAGGCTAAGGGCTGAGGCAGCTTGCAAGGAGGCCGACGTACACACTTCGAAATAACGAAGAAAAAACTGAACTGATCAGTTAGCGAACTACTTTAGGGCACACAAATCGATAAATTTCAGAACTAAAAATTTTGAATTTTTTTTTGAAAAAATGCATTGCAGCATGAATTAAATGCTAACGACTTTTACGATTTTTCAGCAAAAAATTCGCAAATTTTTTCAACTATGGCTAAATGCATAGTACTATTATAAGCAAACTCAATTTGGGAAAGATAACACTCTACTAGCATAAGAAGATTTATGCATCTAGCATATCCTCCATAGTCTTATTCGTGCACTCGGTCTATCCATCGGTCTCTAGATGATTCAAGGAGGACATGCACCATCGGATCACTAGCTTTTGGGAGATGGTTCACAAGAAGTTGCTAGTGAACTTTGTATCCGCATCTTCTTGAGTAGTCCATGTAATTTATACATACGCTTCATGAAATGTTCAACTAACTCATGGCTCTTCACGGTGGAATGAGTCGGTATGAAACTCACTATTTTCATGAGTCTATCCACAAAGACTCAAATAGGACCATGACCCTCTGGGTTTGAGGCAATCCAATCACAAAGTCTATAGAAATGGAAGACCATTTATTATCATGAATTTGTAATGGGTGTAACAACCAAGCATGTCTCGGACACTCAATAAAGGCATTGAGAACATTCACACGCACACACACCTATCAATAAAGGTCCTCATGCATGGCCGATCAAAGTATAGGCCAACCAAAGCTAAGCTCTAGTGTATGCCTAAGTATCGTGCACTCGATGTGTCATGACACTTATATAAGATATGCCAATGATTGGCCTCGAGGGGTCACGATTCCTATGTTGCACAGGAGCCACTTGGATAAGTGGCTCAAGCATGTTAAGGGGGCAAGTGTTATGTCTTCAAACCCCATAACACATCATCATGGTTACCTGCATGTAAAATGTCCGATCAAGTGTTGATTGTCCGTCCAAGTGTGAACTTGGCCACCTCCTTAAAAGACGCTATAAATAAGAACCCTTGGATTCATTTTTTTTATTCATTCCTCTTATGAGGCTCTTAGACTCTTGGCCCATAGTGTAGTCCACCACACACTTGTACAGTGTGCTCTTGGTGGTATGCGACACAAGGCCCTTGAGGGGACTTCCACCCATTTGGCTGCATGCTCCTAGGTGCGGGTGTGGGTCATTGTGGACCCTATGGCTTGGAGGTGAATCTGATGTCTTCTCTTTACATGTTTCAGGACATGGCTTGTGTCTTGTTTGTTCAATAGGGAGGATCTTGGGATAGCATTGGAGGCGCTAATCCCAATGGATTCTTATAGGAGTACTTTGAAAAAGTAGTGCCAACATGGAACACGACTGAGATTGGTTAGAGATGTCTCTTTCATCTTATAATTTTTCGATCTATTTGACCATATTAATTTGAATCACATCATTGCATTTGTCCTCATGAAACAAGAGTGAGTGATTGAATTTTGAAGAGAGGGGAATCCAAAATTTGTAGGGATCTTTTGAGATATTACCATTAGTTTGATGGGAAATCTTGAAATACGAGGGATATGCATCTGAACAATTGATGAGAATCTGGGAGAAAATATGCATCAGAACAGAGAGAGAGAGAGAGAGAGAGAGAGAGAGAGAGAGAGAGAGAGAGAGAGAGAGAGAGAGAGAGAGAGAGAGAGAGAGAGAGAGAGAGAGAGAGAGAGAGAGAGAGAGAGAGAGGCCATAAACTATGGAGAGGTCTAAAAAAAGATAGGTAAATGTACATAGGTTCTACAAAGTTTCTTTTCAGGTCTTATTTACTTTTCTATTTATGTGACCCCAAAGGATCTTTTTATACAAATGAGGTGACCTTTGATTTTTACACGAAACTATATAGGTCTCAAAATATATATATTTTGAGACCTATACACACACACACACACACACATATATATATATATATATATATATATATATATATATATATATATATATATATATATATATATATATATATATATATATATATATATATATATATATATATAGGGCTCAAAAGTATATTTTGTTCAAAATTTGTTGGAAATTTCTAGATACTTTTTATTAATTATATCTCCCTTTAAAACACATTTGAACTATAATATTTTGAAAATGCCAATATAAAAATACAAGAACTTTTGACCTTTAAAAAAATTAATTGTAATCTGTTAGAAAACAATGTCACATCAGTCCAAAATCCATGTAGGGCAGAAACCCTAATTTTGGTACTTAGTCATTTTTGGCACAAAAATGGGTAAAATTTTTATGAGCCTATCTTGTAGTGCTTGAAGAGAGCTTTCCAATGGTATATAACATTCAGTCATCACTGATCAGATTTGGGAGAAAACCTTAACCCTAATTTTTTGATGATTTAGGGTTTTGACCTCATATGATAGCTCTCGGCATGAGGATCATAAAAATGTTGTCAGATCATTCATCAGGTAGTTAGAAGTGTGAAAAAGCATGTCAAGAAGCTATTTTTAAAGTTAGCTAAAAGCAACTTTAAAAATAAAGCAAACTCACTTTAAAATAGCGATTTAGTTTAAAAAGCAGCTTTTCGTTGAAAAAAAATCGTCCAAACTTTATTTTGATCGCTAGACATTGTGAGGGCTATATAAGAAAGGTCTTGCAATGTCTAGCGATCAAAATAAAGCTTGGACGATTTTCTTCAACGAAAAGCTGCTTTTTAAACTTAAATCGCTATTTTAAAGTGAGTTTGCTTTATTTTTAAAGTTGCTTTTTGCTAACTTTAAAAATAGCTTCTTGACTTGCTTTTTCACACTTCTAACTACCTGATGAATGATCTGACAACGTTTTTATGATCCTCATGCCGAGAGCTATCATATGAGGTCAAAATCCTAAATCATCAAAAAATTAGGGTTAGGGTTTTCTCCCAAATCTGATCTCTGATGACTGAATGTTACATACCATTGGAAAGCTCTCTTCAAGCACTACAAGATAGGCTCATAAAAATTTTACCCATTTTTGTGCCAAAAATGACTAAGTACCAAAATTAGGGTTTCTGCCCTAAATGGATTTTGGACTGATGTGACATTGTTTTCCAACAATCCCCCCTACGATGTCATATTAGTACAAACTGAACTGGATATGTAACTTCATTCATCTGCAAACTGTCATAAACTTCAAACTTGTACTCCCGAATTGACCTTCAAACCTTTTCTTCAAAAGTCTTCTTCAAAACTGAATTTGACTTTCTTCAAACTTCAAAAACTGAACTTGCTGAATATGAACCATAATACCTGAGAAAATATGCAAACTACATATCCAATAGTGTATACATCAAGCAATCACTGCTTGACAACATATGTAGCATGTACTGACTCTGAACTTGCTATCTCCTGTCTTCTCAAACTTGTAAGCATACACTAGGATCCACATATTTGCATTTACCTTACGAAAGGTTTCTCAACGTACTTCTGCTGTGTCATGTAGATACACTAAACAGAATCAGGAATTGAATCCTGGGACTTGTGACTAACAACTCACAACTTAGTGTATTATGAACACTAGCTGGTTCATCTCTTACTGTACTCAACTCAACTCAACTCATGAGTCTCACCAAAATTTTATATCTATGATGTCATCATGTCTTCATCTTTGTTCTATCTGTAAGTCTTTCATACCTCTTTCCTTCAGAGTCTGGTATAATCATAAATGTGCGCACCTCTGAAACATACCTCTCTGAAATATCAAGCTTCTCTGCAATAGAACTCTGGAACTTTCTCCTGAACAAGAATACCTAACAGAAACTTTCTCCAGACATTCTCCTTCTTTCTTCTTCTTTCAAAGCTGGAACATAAAGAGAAACTGACAAAGGAAATATAGGAATACTTGATATAACCTATAAGAATACACCTGTAGGTATGACTCTACATTCTTCTACATATGGCTGAAAATAAGTCTTCATGTTTCATCACCCCCTTGGATGATTTAACACTAGTATCCAGAATTCTTCAAATTATATCAGACTTTATGAAATCTAGAACGTCTTCTTTCTTTCAATAAATCTGATCTTCAGTGATCAATAGCTGTAGGTGAAACAAAATTTTAGGATCCATAATCTTCTGCAACATAACAAGATCTTCTTCTTTTTCTCTGCTACACAAATCTGATAGAATCTGAATCTTTGACTTACTTCTTTCAATGCTAAGAACTTTTCAAACAAAGGATAGACAATTGACTCATAAATACTCAAGATCATACAAGATCTGTCTAGATCTTACAAGATCACTCCAACAAAATACCTGTGTAGAATCTGCTCTCATCAAACCTTCATGACCAAATTTTTGATTTGCTACCTGAATGTCCTTAAGTGTCCATGCTTCTCACATAAAGCTGTAAAACTTTTCTTTAACCAAATCCAAATCCTTCTCAAGAATTTGCAACTCCTACTTGAAACATAAGTGGACAAACTCTCACCTTGAGAACTCCAAAAGTTGCAAGTTGATATTTCATATCTTCATATTCTACACAGGTGAAATGTGAAAATATTTGTTTGACTTTCTTTTGGCTAACTCCACTTCTCAATCAAGTGATAGGATCTGATGGAACACCTTTTTGAATACAAGCATGTATCCAAAAATCTAGACAATCATAAAAAGTAGATTCTTCAATTGATTGGTTCATCAAAAAATCTGAATTTTCCTGATTTTTCTGAATTTTCTCAAAATATTGAAATTTCTGAATTTTTCTGAAAATACTGAGTTTTTTGAAAATACTGAAATTTCATAATTTTCTTGCAAATTCTAAAATTCTGATTTTTTTGAAAACACTGAAATTCCGAAAATACTGATTTTTCTAAATTTTTATCCTGAAAAAATACTCTTTTACCTCAAGAGTTAGATCAAGAAGAAAAATACTTCTCTGCAACTTGTCATATACCAAATAGCTCTGTATTGACACTCCAAGAATTCTTTGAGGGAACATATAGTTGCCTGCTCAAAATCTTCAACTTATACATAACTCATACACATATGAGTTAAAACATATAAGCTTCCTTTCTTTCTCTCAATGCAATTCTTTGTCAAAATCTACTAAAACATGACCAAGTATAGTGCAAAACAAGCAACTGCTTCTTCTTTAAACTATCTTCTTCACAAGATGTTCTCGTAGACTTGTCTTTGGGTGTAGAGGATAAAAGTAGGAAAAGTATATGGAAAGTATAAGAGAAAAGGAAGTCTTACTTTCCCTTTGGAAATGTTGGACTTTCTTCTTCTGCATCTTTCTTCCACTTGATAATGTCCATATCTTCAAACTTCTCTTCCATACCTTTTGTTCTCTTCGTCTTGAAGTAGCAAGCATTCTTAACTTCTTTGAATGAATTTTTCTTTTCCTCTAGTGCTAAGAGTAAGAGACAAAAGAAACATGGTATATAAATAGAAGTGAATATAGAATCATGTTTTACCATCTCCTCATCATCTCAGCATATGAGGAATCAAAAATCTGCTTCAAATGTAACTGATATGAGTGAATTCACCAACTTTTACCTTGAGTTGGCTGAATGCTGAATTACCTCTCTAGTGTACCTAGATCAAATTTTGTACCTAGATAAAAACTTCCAACCAACTTACAACGGTATCTTAATTACCTACCTGAATGGCTAATCTCTAAACAACACAAAGATAGAGAGAGATTATACAACGTGTAAAGTGTTAAGTAAGTCACTGCTTACTCACACTATCATATATACAAATGTCAATTTACAATGTGGGAGCAAAACTCTCAACCACTATGTGAACAGAAATAGATGGATGAGTGTATGTACAAAATTTACAAGAATATGCAGATGTAGGAACAGAAATCTGAATATGTGTGAGATGTGTGACCTGAAAGGTTGTAGAAGAGTGAATATGAGTGACAGAAAGAGGAAGGTTCTGTGTGACTGATATTCAGCAAACCCTAATCTGAATTTAGGCTATGGAAGACCCTAAATCAGATGTGTGTGTGAAAGATCACGTACTTACAGAATTAGCATTGAATGCTAACATGTTGCTGACAGAAATCCTCATACTCATATAGAAACACCTTCTCTAACACCTCATCTGAATGTGCATGTAGCATGCATGTACTGATTCTCCTTTAGATATGCCGAATAGGACGACTCTTGATATGGATGCCATTGCCTCCATAAGCTCCAAGTAGTACCTGTGTGCATAAAGAGAATATGTACCTGAATCCTTAACATAAGATGCAAATCTTATGTTAACCTCCATCCAATGTCTTTGAAGTACACCGAAATCTTCATGTAGAAGACAATCTTCAAATACATTATGTAGATGGCTGATCCACACCACCAAGCTGCTGATGGGTAAGTCCTCTCCATAAGCAAGAGTGTAAGCCCAGTCTTCTCCAAGAAGTACTCCATAGCTGCTCCTCAACATGCTCCTAGAGTGCACCATGGCTGCCCCATGTGTGCTAGAGCACCACCAGGGACCAAAAATTGGCGTTGCCAATTGGTGTGTGATGACTCAAAAGTGACCCAAGGCCTTTGTTATATAGCCCTCACAATGTCTAGCGATCAAAATAAAGCTTGGACGATTTTTTTCAACGAAAAGCTGCTTTTTAAACTTAAATCGCTATTTTAAAGTGAAAGCCTGAATGCTCTGATACCAAATGTTGGAAATTTAGTAGGCCCATAACTAATATCACAGGTCCATGGTTCCATAGGTCCAAGATATTAGTTATGGGCCTACTAAATTTCCAACATAATCCTATGAAATTAAAGCCTATTCTTCTAAAGACAAAGCTTTGATGTTAGAAAAAAATTCAGGGAACTTTAGAAGGGCTTCACCCCAACAATGATTTCTTTAGTATTTGCCTTCCATGATTTCTTACGTTTCCAGAGTGATGTGGACAATAGGCATGCACATAAGAAATACTTGGAAAGTGTTACAAGTGAGTACAGAAACTGAAGATTTCAATAAAAAGATGATTTTCATGGATTTCATAGTGCAATTGATCAAGTCAAGGAAATAATGACATTTTTGTTGGTTTTTGAGGACCACAATCAATATAGAGACAAAGGGGGGGGGGGGGAGGGGGAGAGAGAGAGAGAGAGAGAGAGAGAGAGAGAGAGAGAGAGAGAGAGAGAGAGAGAGAGAGAGAGAGAGAGAGAGAGAGAGAGAGAGAGAGAGAGAGAGAGAGAGAGAGAGAGAGAGAGAGAGAGAGAGAGAGAGAGAGAGAGACTAATGATAAGATAGACACAAGATATGTCAAAGAGCTTGATTGCTCCACAAAAACAATGCTTAATTACAATAGATGTACTTACAAAATTCTTCAAGATTTCCAACAAGATGTAGAGCTAAGAATATATGGTACAAAATTGTGTTTTATGAACTAAATTGGCTGCACGAAAATGTATTGAAAAGCCAAATTTAAATTAAAAAAAAAAAAAAAAAAAAAAAAACTGAATTGCAGAATTTCTGCCACAAAATACAGATGAGGCATCTCGTGGGATTTTTTAATGATTTTATTTTATCTTTATGTTTCAATCTGGACCATTGGATAAAAGTTTTAAGGTTTTGACATGCGGCATCATATTTTTTTACTTTTTAAGCAATTTGTTTTTCGGCCAGAAATTAGGGTTTGACTTTTCTTCATGAATCTATTAGCAAATAGCCAAGTGTTATGTATGCTTGGATCGCTCTTGTTGAGTTCTTCCCAAATCTGCAATAAGATCTTTTGCTCATGTTTGATTGTTTTTGACCACCAGCTGACCATCTTTGACTTTGACTTTTCTGAATTTTTTCTATGATCTTTTGCACTTCCCTTGTGGAAGGTTTCTATTTCTGATGATCCCCTCCTAACGTTACACAAGGGACATATGCCAAGTAGGTATTTCGTTAGTTGACATTTTATTGTTGTATAGGTACATGTATACTTTTGATTATGCTAAGTGGTGTCATACAAGTGTCCACAAACATACACAAGGACCTTGAACATGACGAGTCCTTCCCCAATGCACATCACAAAGAGAACTCACTCATTCGCACGGTTCTGAACAAAGTACTAGTTGGAAAGATAGAGACAAATATATGGGATGCCAATACTGACATCATAAAAATGGAAGTAATAGATAACATCTAGACTCTAACATACTTCCTCAACTCTCAAGGTTGGCTAGGCCTATCTAAAGTCATATGCTCTCATCTACACACACTTGCACACACGCGTGCACACACGCGTGCACACACACACAGACACACAGAGAAGATGATTTGGCTTAACATTCAGAATCTATAGAGGTGGTTTCTTCAACCACTCTGCCAACTTCATCCTGAGAAATATCTTCTACAACTTTGGCTTGTTCTTCTTTCTTGTAACAATATTCTGCTTTGTGTTTTTCCACCATATTTTACAAGGATTAATTGAATAACACTCTGATTCCTTGTGATTTGAACTTCCACAATGTCTACACTGAATTTCTTTGCCTTAGCTGCAAATGACAGTACTTACCATCTTCTGACTTTAGTCTTTTCTCCTCCCTTTGTATTGTTGCTATTACTGTGTCAAGATTTGGATGTCTTGTTTCGGAGAATAGTAACAATCATATTGTAAGAAGAAGGAAGACTCTTGAGAAGAATTGCTACTGCAAACTCCTTTGATGTAGGATGGTTCATCCCTGCTCATTGAGCTAGATACCTCTTGAACTTATTTATATGCTCTGCTGGCCGTTGATGTTGAGTTGTCCATTTCCAATTGAAAGAAGGAGGTAAGAAGTGAAATAAGAGACTGTTGGGTCTTTGTTCTAAATATTCCCTCCAATTTTATCGATATCTACAAGATGATGAATGTATTCATTGCTTAAACTCATACCTATAGTAGACAAAGCCTTTCTATTTCTGGATATAGCTTCAGCATCAGGTCCTTGAATTGCAATTGAGGTCGTAGCCCCTCCTTGACTTGTAGGAACTCTTGCCCTCTTGCCTAGGTACTCCTTACTCCACCAGTTGATGATGATGAGGCGGCTTGTGAACCATAAATTCTTGTGTAGCCACTGTGTACCAACCAATTTCTCTTTGTTCTAGCCGCTTCACTTCTACTTCAACTTCATCCCATAGATTAGTAATCATGAGATGGTATTGAAGACGGGGTTGCCAAGTGTAGAAATTGCTTCCATTGAAGCAATCAATTGTTATCATGGAGAAGGGTGCCATATCTCTACTATGTACTAACTTAAGCAAATTGATGCTCAAGTTACTCTTTTACAAACTCTCACAAACATGCTACAATACCAATGTTGGTGTTTAAGGACCACAATCAATATAGAAACAAAGTAGAGAGAGAGGAAGAGACGATAGTGATAAGATAGACAAGATATGGCAAAGAGCTTGATTGCTCAAGAGTCCACAAAAACAATACTAAATTACAATAGATACACTTACAAAATTCTTCAAGCTCTCCAACAAGATGTAGAGTCAAGAAGATGTGGTACAAGATTGTGCTTTATGAGGTGTATGAGTAGTCCTTATATAGACTTGAGGCCCCCAACAAAAGGTTACGTGAAAATCTATTGAAAGCAAAAAAACTAGCCTCGCTGAATTTCCACCGCAAAATGGGAAAGAGGGTTGTCAGGGGATTTTTTAATGATTTTCTTTTATCTTTATGTTTTAATCTGGACCAAATGGATCAGACTTATTTGACATGTAACATCATATTTTTGACTTTTTAAGCCACATTTGACTTTTGACAAAAATCGGGGTTTGACTTTTCTTCATCAGTCTGCGAGCAGATACCTAAGCATTATATATGGTCGGATAGGTCTTGATGAGTTCTTTCCAATTTTCAAATCTACAATAAAATTTTATGCTCATGTTTAACCATTTTTGACCACTTGTTGGCGAGCTTTGACTTTGACTTTTCTGATTTCTTTTTTTCTGATCATTTGCACTTTCCTTGTGGAAGGTTGCTATTTCTAACAATTTGGATGGTGGTAGTCTTTCAGAGGCAGACATGAATCCATGATTCATTGGCCCTTTTCAGTTGGTTGTGTTTTTTAATAAATACAAATGCTCTCAACTTAATTTCATTGGATCATCCAAATACCAATGAGCAGATAAAAGACAAGCTAGGTCCAAATAGTGATGAGCAGATAAAAGACAAACTGAAAAGGGTCACAATTCATTGGCCCTTTTCAGTTAGTTTCATTTGATAAAGACAGATGCTCTCAATTTAATTTCATCGGATCATCCAAATATCAATGAGCAGATAAAAGACAAACTAGGTCTAAGATGCTTATTTCTGGGTTCTATTATTTATAGGGAAGCATAAGATAGGTTACTG